>JABASF010000461.1:0-41416 GCA_019776145.1 Harlomillsia oculata | reverse complement strand
CCCTTCTGTCATTGTTCTTGTACACGCTGAACCTTACGGAAGTTGTACTCCAGAAAGAAATCGTCTACAATAACACTGTATACCACAATATAATGCATTGGATTTGCAAAGAAGCATTTTCATTTCATTTCATGTGTACTCTAAAGTGCTAAGGTTCTTGTTAAAACCTGAGCATGAGATTGCTAAAGCATTCTGAAAATGATTAATGAGTTAAATGCTTAATGAGCAGAGCAAACTCAAACACTCGTTCAGAAAATGTGGATGATTTTGAGCACAATTTCACATTTCCACGTGTCACGTTCAATTCACTTCAGTGAATTGTCCCCAGGACGTTTTGCAAGACTACTAATAAATTCAATGGGGATGACAAATCTAGAGCTAAATAATAGATTTGTAAACAAAGTGAGTTTGATTAACGTCATTGCCATTGTCATTGTTGAAACTGGAATAATTCTATAGCAATTATTGCCGTAGCAATTGGGTCTGGGCCTGGGCCGGGTCAAACGTTGAGTGGTGATTTGGTTATGTGGCTACAGGGCAAAAATGATGTGATGTAAAGCAATAATGTCGAATCATGTGGGTGTGGATGAAATCAGGTTCAGTGGAACAAACTCATGTTGGAAGAATCTTAAGTTGAAGAAGGCAGTAAGAAGTGTGACAATGCAGATGAAGCTGGGCAAGCCCATATCGTAAAGTTGAAGGCTTTTGAATGAGATTCTCAAACTGTCTTCACCACATGATAACAACGCATTTTATGGAAGCTAGTTTGATTCAAGAATGTTTCACAGGTGCAGTGTTTAATGGGTTTTAGGTAATGCAGTCATTTTAGTGTTGTGTATACGTTAGATTTGAAGTTAAAGAACTTCTAAAGTAGTTTCTTTTTACCTTTGTACTGCATAATGGAACCGTTCAAATTTTTTATAATGAAGCAACGCGAATTTCAAATGCAATTGATGATCATGATCAGGGGAATTTCATTATGTGAAAAAATGTACTTACCTATATGAGTTTGGTTGAGGCCAAGAAGTAAACCACGGATGGGGAAAAAACAAAGGTGTGGCCTAGTGGCAGTGGCTGGCATTGCATTGCATCGCATGGTATGGGAATAAAGTACAAAAGTCTTCCTTTTTCTTGAGTGAGAAATGTGCAAAGGTGCAAACAAGGGCGAATACTAATAGTCAGGTGGACTAGAGAGGCCGTTGTTGTGAACAGGAAATATGGTCAGTAGGTCCTTTCTCGTGTGCAAATGAGTATCTCTCTCTTTGACAACTTGCACTTCAAGAAAGAAGACGAAGAAGACGAGTTGGATTTTTGTTCTCAGCAACACACAACCCACATGCAGAGATCTGTCTAGCTTCTATCCTCCAAGTCAAGTCTTCGTCTTTGATGCACTTGGACGTGTTTTCTTCAAACATGCGACGTTTTCTGTATACATACAATTTTCAATTCAAGTCCAAAACTTGCATGGAGGTTTAGCAGAGTCAACAAAATTAAGACGAGAATCTGTAAAGACAACATTGACAGGTATGTGCATATGCATAGTGACCGCAAATCGCATCTCGCGCACATTAAACCCTGACACAACACAAAACAACCAAGAGTTTTTTGTCTTCGTTCTCTAACAAGTTCGACACCAAAAATCTAAACCTTTGACAGTGCACGCCAACAACGTCAAATTGGGAGAGAACTCAAAAATTGATGGGAGAAAAATTATATATTTTGTGACACAAGAAATTATTACTTTCATACCATTGAATTCATATGGATAAAATTTCCGTATTGTTTCAGTTTTCATTTCAGCATGCATGGATGCATGAATGCATAGTTGAAACGCAAACTATTTTCTCTGTTACTCAATGGCAATCAAAAGGGTGCGTTTTGGGATTTGATGGCTTGAATTAATTGTAAAATGCAACTCTACAGTTCTTCCGGTATTGGCAATAATGGCAGTCTTGGCAGTACCTTAGTTTTAAAACGATTCGCTTTCGTTTTCAATTTTGCCGAAAATGGGCAAAGCAAAGTAGAAATTACGATTGAAGCAGTAGTCACAGCAGTCAGTCCGCAGAAACAAAATCGTCATTTAATTCCTTAATTCCTTATTGGGTTAAGAGGGTTTCTTATTAGCGTACAAGTGCCACTAATGTGCACACACACAAGTCAATTAAGCGTCCACCTCTCTCTCTTTCTCTCCTTTCATTTGAAGTAATAGAAATGCAAAGAATTCAATGAGAAATCTCCTTTGAATCTCTGCTGTGCTACACACCATGTGCCAAAATAACAATTGAGACACACGAGCATCAGCATTCAGCAACCATCACAACTAAAATACAAATTGAAATATGATGCGTCTTTTTGAATTTATTATAATTTTAGCTATACACCAGCACCAAATGATGATGATAATGATTTAAACCCCTTCACTCTCGTCTTTTTCATTCATCCCTGAAGAGTTTTTTAAAGTCTCAATGGCAAAGGCTCTAATTGACAATTTTTCTGATTGACAAATGCATTTTGTGTTCAATGTGCAGTCTTTACAAATTTACATGGAATGCGTTTCGTTTTTTGAGGTTGAGAATAACCAGATGCTGTCATTACTGTCGTTTTATCATATTATGCTCCTCCTAGCCAATAAGTACAAAAGGATACTGTCTATATTTTCACTGACCCTTTTCCCACCAAGAAAGTCAGGATGTTATTACAGCAATTATTAATAATCACTCACTGTCACACTCATAGCCACAGTTGTTGTCATCTTCCACCATGTCCCATTCCGGTTGTCGTTTGTACCTTTGGAAGTGTGCTATTAGGTGGAACACTAAATAATTAAATAAGCTTTCTTCCTCGTCAAATTGCTACTTTGTGCTGGGGACATAAAATTTTAGTGGCTTGTAAAATATTCATTTAAAACCTATTATCATAAAGTATTCAATCTGATGTTTTCAAACAAACAACACAAAAAAGTCTGTAAAATGCACATACCATTTTGGAAATCAACAAATTTTTAAATAGTCATCTTTTATGATGTTGTTGTCTTTAGTCATAGTTGTTCATACACGAAACTGTGAAGAATACACCATAACTTCTTTAGAACGGTTCTTGAACATAAAAACTTGGTATTACAATACGGACAAACTTGAGAGAAAAAAGCAATCTCATTATTGTTCATAGCAACAACACTATATACTTACATGATCATTGTACTGAAGAGTTTGGAGTGTGTTAATGATATCCGCCGTTGGAATGTTGGGTTTAAGTATTACATTTAGCACATCAAATATTTGCAAAGTAACATTTACATTACAACGGTAGTTTAGTAGCTGATTTTGTCCCAAACTTCAAACCTCTCCTGACATAGAAATGGAGTCACCAAGACCTATAAACAGTATTTTTTGAAGAATGCTATAATTCCCTTCATTATTTTGTTAATGGCGTTGTAAAATGAGAAATTAATGAATAATGGAAAATGAAATTAAGTCTTTTGTGAGTACAATTTTTTTTAAAACGGATACGCTTATGTTTCAAAAAGAGAAATACACTAGTCATTGATGTCTTAAAATGTTATACTAATAAAATGTATACTAGTAATTAAGGAATCATTAACAGCTTCGTTTTCTGAACTTAATTACAAAAAAGTGCTGAGTTTATAGTCTTACTAATATTAATAAATTGTTAGTTAAGATTGTTGGAGGCCATACTGTGAGGTGGTCATTTTATTGTACCTGCAAAGTTTTAAAGTTTTCATTTTAAATTAGTAGACACAACTTCGAAAGAGGTGTAAATTGAATACAAATACAAGGAAGGCAACAAGGAACGTTCCTGCGACAAGAAGTTTGGTTCATTGATCCGCAAATCGACTCTGGGCAAATTAAAGAAATTTGCAACGATAGGATTGTCATTGTAAGAAAAAAAGTATATTCTTTATACGTGTTCGTGGGATCACTGCAAAAGATTGTCTGTCCAAGTGACACACTCTTCACAGCAGAAGAAGAATAATAATAATATGCCTTCTTACATTATCCAAACTACCGTTATGTGTTATGCACGTTCACAAAAAAACTCTTGTGTCTACTACTATCATATACTATTCATCCAATCTTCTGACTCATCCTGTAAGTCAATCAGTCGTGTGGAATCGAATCTTCTCTCTTTTTGAACGAGGAAAGTTAGACGCAATTCGTCCCTCCTAATCCTATGAGATAATGACCATACTGCATTGATAATGATGATTAGGATTTGCACTGCACAATGCAATGGATTTTCGCAATGAGAACTCAGAAGGACTGTTCTGGTTGACCAGTTGAATTGTTTGTGAGACTGCATTCTTCATCCTGTAACTTCTACTTCATCATTCTCCTTCTTCGCAATTACGTCCACTGCATTTCTTTTCTTGGCGAAATCATCTTATTCAATGAATAATTCCTTACATTTTGCGCATACACTGCAAAAATTCTCCAATTTGTACGTGTTTATACTTAAAAAGTACACGGTAACGCGTTTCTTTTGTGCTTGTTCTATTTCAAACATTTCTCTCACCAGACATAACACATCAGAAAAAATAGAATTACTTGTAACTTTTTTGCAGTCTGATTCATCCACAGTCCACAGCGCTTTTACATACAGTATGAGAAAGACTATACGTTGTTGTAAATTATTTTCAATAATGCATTCCACCTTGAACTTGGTCTTTGATTGTAATTAGGTCCATTTGACCCACTCCCACTCTTTAACGAAGGAACTGCCTCTGCATAACTTTAATTGCATTTAATTTACCTCTCCGCTCTCTGTTGTTATCTTCACATTGATTGCCAATTTGCAATCAACTCCATGCATTTAATTTCATTAGTTTAGTACACTATTTCTTACTTCAACTAAAAAAACGTTGATTGTTTTCTTCATCCTAAACGAAAATGGCATTTATAGAGAATTTTTTGTACTATAATTTAATTGCGTGAATACAACAAATTTGTTTGATGATGAGGAAAAGTACGAAATACGAACATTTTTCTTCCTTGCTGGGTCACAGCTCTGACCATGTCGTATTTCAGCATTAATAGTAATGGGCAAAAGAAGTTTCATTTTATGTTATGTGATTGTGGTCGTATAGCGTACTAAAAGTATAGTATGATAGTATACCTTGAACATAGCAGTTTAAAATCATACAAAAACTCTATAGTATATTTGAAATATAATCTCATTCAGTGAGAACATTACTGAACTTCACAGATTTCCACGCAAACAATACAAAAAACGACATGCGAAAAACCGCAAGGGGTAAGAATCAAAGCGCTTGAAGAAAGTTGTTTATCCATGTTGTGCCTTGCACTTGGATTTAGTATAACGAACTGTTGTGGTGACAATGACGATGATATTGTCCTTCAAAAAGTCTAAATTGTCTGAGGTGGACGTAGATATAGACTTGGACACAGGGCATGTTAAGAAGTAAATCTATGTCGAGTGGACCAAAGAGCTTTGCCCTTAATGTTTCAACTGTTGTGCACAAACCTTTCTCATATTACTTTTGTAATTTTTGGCAAAGTGCAACACTTTAAAGGTTTTTTTTATTAGTTAGTGTGGCACTGTCACAAATCTGCAAGCATACTTAAGGCATGTTGTCCCTAAACTTTCAAGATTAGAGAAGTAATAATTTTACTTGTTATTGCTGTTCCTGTTCGCTTCCTACGTGCTTATAAGTGGTTTATTATATTTTCTTCCCCTTTTTCGTTGGTGTAATCTGGTGCATTTTTTACGACGCTTACTGTTCTATCTTATACCTTGCCTATCCCAAAAACTATAACATCCAACAAGCATATTAAAAGCTAAAGACTGGTTTTTTCTTGTTCGTTTTGCTCTAAGCAAATCACATCACAAACTGGACTTGTTGTACTGTTGGCACACTCATGTTATGTTGCTGGTAGAGCTCGTGCGAATTTGATATTATGATTACAATATATGAGCGTGTTAAAATGTTGTAGCTTTGACGTATTTGGCCAAACTTGCTGCAAGTTCAAAATTGGAGTAAAGAAAAATATTATACTGTAGAGTATTAAGGTTTTTAATTCATTCGATGTTTTGTTGTCACGTTCGTTCTACTAACTTGTATAATTATTTTTTTTATTTTTCAGATTTTTAATGAGATGTCATCAACATGAAATGGACCAACATGAGGACCAATCCGCAATATTCTGGACCAACTGTTACCTTGAATCTACTGGATTTGAATTTGTAGAAGACATAGTATAACAATACAGGTCAAAATGCGGGACCATTTTGATCAGTTGTATTTCCCAAACTTTCAGGTAAATGAATGATTTCAAATTAAGAACATTATTGACGTGGTAGTACGTAGGACTCATTTACTTCACTCAATTGAAGTAGCGACTAATGGTTTGTGCTTGATGTGACGCAGTATAATTACTTCCGTTAGGGAAGGACACATTTCAATGGATGCAATGCAAAATAAAGTACTTTTACGTGTCAGTTTGATCACTTATAGTAGTGCATTTGAATTGCATTAAGGGTAAATTCCTCGTCTAGAGTTCATTCCGTGTCAAATTGAGTGCATAGGCATGCAGACTCTGTAAGTGACATTACAAGGCAGTGTGACACGTGACACTAATGTTAATTTGCGCTGCAGCGAACGCAACCCAAGTTTTTTGTGTGTCGGGATTACGATGAACGGACAATAAAATGCGGAAAAGTTTCCAGACTAAGGTACACAGTATCACACTAAATCATTTCTTTGAAACCTGATGTAGTTAAGAATGCAGTGCGGCTAGTTGTTGAGGTTTGCTGTTGTCTTACGATAAATTGTCCACATTACCCGCCCTTTAGGCATTTACGCATAATTCACCTGAATAGACACATGTGTTGGAAGCATGCAAATTGACCTGATTACAACCGTGTGTGTCTTTGCTACAAAATCTTTGACTTAGCAGTTGGTCACATAGAGCAGTATTTCAATATCGCCAATAGTGTTTTTCACGTTTCTCTTTGTCGATTTCATACATCATGTAACGAATCTTACGATGTTACATTTACAAATATGGGTTGCATGCAGATCGTGTTAAAATGTCATGTCGAACATTTTGTGAGTATTAAAAGTTTCCAAACGTAAACAACACAATTTATTTTCGTTATTGTATTACAATACTACAAAAATTGAATTTCTCCGTACTGTACGCCAGTAAAACCAAAACAGCTTTGTTTTTGGCTTGCTACCTCTGTACTATTTAGTCTAATTGTTGAAACAGTAATATTCCAATTCCATTTAAAGGAATCAAGAATGACGTCTTTCAAACAAAATGTCCATTAGTCTGGTTGAGGTCGTCATTGTTGAAAATTCATTTGCATACGTCATTTTGGAAAGGGATCGTAAGATTGCTCATGTCTAATTTGAGAAAGGGAAACTATCCGTTTTCCATCCGTCTCGTGTGTAGATGAGGCATTAGGTCAAGGGGGTTTTTGTACCACTTCAATAAATATACGTCTTACAATGACCTCAGTTTAACTTGAATGAGTAAATTTCATTTCCTCGTCTACTATATCCACTAGACCAGATTCGGTTTGTCAATCTTCTTTGGAGTTTCCTATAAAAATGGGTTTGGTACCGTTTAACTTGAACTTGAATTTGAACAGTGTCCTTTAATCTAAAAAAGCACTTAGTAAAGTGAGAGAATTTTTTGTATTCTTCAGGTTTTGTTGTCGTGGTCAACATTATTGTGAGTTCCAATGCGAAACGGACTTTCGATGCATTGTGCAGGATTCCAAATGAGATAAAGAGAACGATATCGCTCATAGTATAGACGAGGAAGTAAAGGTAAATTGCCATTGAAACTGAATAGGGTAATGCCCAAATGAGATCGTGCTCTCAGGTCTTCTCAAACTGTACTTGAGTTAATTCGGCGTGTCCATTCACAAGAAGACATGATGAGAAGCAGTTGGTTCGCTTGTGTGTGGTGTGTGTCGGTCCGACAGCTTA
Organism: Harlomillsia oculata; assembly: GCA_019776145.1. NCBI lineage: Eukaryota > Metazoa > Arthropoda > Collembola > Entomobryomorpha > Oncopoduridae > Harlomillsia > Harlomillsia oculata. The sequence continues at coordinate 33,438 of JABASF010000461.1, read as the reverse complement.
TCACCTTTTGTCTCATTTTCAATAGGGAGTAGCAGGAATACTTCAACGGTAACATTAGACACAATGGCCCAAATACTTAAATGACCCGAGAAGATGCTAAGTATTTATTGTATTATTTACTATTGCAATTTTTCAATACTAATCAGACTTGCCGCGGGGATGAGGTCAGATTCTACAAGATTAAACTCATTCAAGCAAACGTATACAATAGAATTAGAATTCGTATGTTTTACAAAAACAGTTTTGTAAGTTATAAGCGTTTGTGAGTTTTTTTCACAGTTTAGTACTTAATGTATATAGTCTACTAGCATTTTCCTCTAATTTAGATCATCTTTTTTGAAAAGTTGTTGAATGCAGTCTAAAGCGTCTTTCCTTTTTAAAAAAAATGTTTAACAATTTTCACCTATTTTAAACCACAGTGGAATTTTTTGGTAGAAACAAAAGCATGTTTTTCTGAAAACATAGGAAATGAATATAAGTGCAGTGTAATGGCTGTAATGTAACTTCCATAAAATCACAAAGTACTGCCACAATTGTGAAGCACGAAGAAAGAATCACTTTGTTTAGAAGAAGAGAAGAATGAATAGAAGAATTTTCTGTTTTCTCGTATTCACATTTACGATTTCATCGTGACAGGCGTCTCCAAACGTAGCTCACGAATAGAATGAAATCTCAGGATACTCTCTAGAGAAAAAATGGGTGCAGAGCGTTTTATGTGCAAAAATTGTACACCCTTTGATGAATTTTGTAAAGCTGTGATTGTATGAGCACCTTTTCTTTCTTTTTTCAAGTGATACTTAAAACCCCGCCGAAGCTGACTTTTGTCGTTGTCATCATCTTTTTTTAGTTGTTGTTGTCTTTGGCACGTTGGTTGTTGTCTGCGTGAGCATCGCATCGGTTCGTTACAAAAGTTGCGTTTTACAACATACAAATACACCATTTGGTATCGCACAGCCACGTGTTGAAGGTGCCTGTGAGAATTCAAGTCATTCTGAATGACGATGATCTTTACTACTATCGCCTTACTTTTGACAATGCATCGCGGCAAAGTGCAGTTTTCCTCTTCATCAGTTTCATTCTCTCGTCTTGACGCAAAACATAACAATGCCAGGAACTAAAAACTTTAAACTTTCGTCGTGACACTCCATCGTACTAATACAAAAGCGAGTCTCTCATCGCCCTTTCCGGTGAACAAGAACGGGTTCTCATAAACCTTCACAACATTATATTATATCTGTACTCTTCTGTAGTCTTCTGTTGCCAGTTGCTAGTATACCTATTTTTTGCACTGAATATATGTATTATATGAGTATGTGAGAGAACGATCAGGCGTGAGGATTGAGGATGATGATGGAATGCCTATGTCTCAATCCCGTTACAGGTTTTTCTTCATAAGAAAGACTTCTTTTCTCTCTCCTCATCTCTCTGAAAGCTGAAAGCTCATATGTTGCTACGTAATCAGGAATTATTGAATGTAAAAGAATGCACGATCTCATACCTCCGTTTTTCTAGTACTGGTTTCATATCCATACGCACAGTTTTAGCAGATTTTAGGTTTATTTTTCAGACATTCAGACAGAGTGTGTGAAACCTAATTAACTAAACTCGATTATTAGCGGCTAGTAATTAATGATTTGTAATGTACAGTTGTGATTTGGCACATTGACCATCATCATATAGCATAGGAAATGGGAAATGTCATTTCATCCATTGTTTGTTTGCCACTACTTCCAGGAAAAGTAGTGTTTAAATCAGATCGAAATGACTTGACACGCTGGCTCGCCACATCGTTGTGATCATCCTGTTCTCATAATTCATAAAGATTTAACTGCAACAACATTTCCATATCATAATATCGTCAAGTACGTATATTTAGTATGTAAGTTTATGGACTGCCTTCTTCCGTAGCATAAACGTCGCATCAATGTGTTCTTATTATAATTTAGTATACCTACTTTTGTGCTTTTACTAATTTGAAAAATGAAAAATTCAGGGGCGTTGAACACAATTATTCAAAAGAAGTGTATGCATTAATAGAAAGGAGATTAACATGATTATTTTTGTATTATTGTTCATTGCCGTGCAGAAATTTATTGGATGCCACCATTTTAAATGCTTGTATAGGTGTATTTTGGTATTTTACAATTTGCACATGAATGCAAAAGGTGATGAGGGAGAAGGGACAGACGAAATGTACCACCACCGCAACCTTGAGTTAGTTTCATAAATAAAGTGCATTCAGCATTATTGTTGCACGCAGTTGCACTGTAGAACAGCATGACATGCCGAAAGGCGGTGGTAATTTCAGTGGGTTGGAAAAAAAATACTTAACGGCTTATCGATCAATTTAGTGATTTGGATTTTTGATTGTTAAACTGTGCCAAATGTTTCTTTCAGAGCACAGTTAAATGAACAAGCGAGCAGCCCATGTCAAAATCAAAAGTATACCAATATTCAAGGGAATTGTGTGTATAGATATGTTTTATCGATCAATTTAGTGATTTGGATTTTTGATTGTTAAACTGTGCCAAATGTTTCTTTCAGAGCACAGTTAAATGAACAAGAGAGCAGCCCATGTCAAAATCAAAAGTATACCAATATTCAAGGGAATTGTGTGTATAGATATGTTTCAGAGGGTGGCGAACGGTGAGATGAGTGATTAATTACTCTATTTTCGATTCACGGAGAATTTTCCCTGATCTCTTGTGCAGAAGGAATAATGAGTACAGTTACAACAAAAAGAGTTGTTCAACGACTTCACCATTGCATTGTGATGTCGATGATCGTGTATGTGCCGGCTTCCTGCTTAAAAATTTTCGTAAATCGTGAGTTGTTGGTAGTTGTTCCTAATGTTTTGCTTGACTTCTTTTCTCCTCCACTTGACAAATTACCAGGAATTTTACCATCTTGCATTTTTCTCCGTGAGGTTCACTCCAACCATTAGCGACGCAACAACAACGGTGAGAATCTGCAAAAGTCATGTAGTAGAGTTTAGTTAGTGCTCTTCGTATCCCTACCAATTGTTAGTGCATCCGACTGTACTAAGACTTATGGTTATATTCAAAAAAGCATTGTTCACGTTTTTCTATAATGGGTTGGTTTGGGAAGATGCGTTCCTAATGTACTTTGGCCTGTGTGCGAGACTATTATTTATCTAATTCCAGCAATTATCCCAATTAGATCTCCACCATTAGCGAAAGCAATGCATTCGACGTCCTTTTACATGTTGTCCATTCAATTTGCAAGATTCCACATATAACAACGTGAGTCTGCTTCACTACATGAGACCGAGTTTGAAACTGTTTTTGGACGACATGGGAAAATTCTTGTTATTGCATAAACTGAAGAAAGTAGTATAAAGTGTTTTTGTCTTCTTTGATGTTCTCTTCATCCCACGCTTGCCTATTTGGTTTCATCCCTTTGAGCCCCACGGAATATAGAAGCCAGTATTGCATCTTTAAAGTGGAAAGGAAAAGGAAGACCATGTAATTCAAGAATTGGAGTAACATAATACGAGCAATGCTAAGCAATCCGGATCTCACGTGTAATGCAATGCACCGAATTAAAAGCTGTTATGATAGAAAAAAGGCAGTACATTGGACTTCAATGATAGGAGAAGTCGCGTGATCAGGGCATTACATTTAGTCGATAGAAGTTGTGATGGATTTTTTAATTATTCAGTTCATATTACCACGAAGAGAATTTTTTACACTAATAACCTCTTCGTGGTACTTTGTACTTCCCTACGATTTAAGAGACACATTTCATCGAATATTATTTGAGGGGTATTTATTTTTTTTCTTTCTTGCTGCTAATTCCACACTCGCCTTGCCTTGACGTATACCTTATGACATGCAATGGCTGTCATTGGCGTGGTTGTAGAACCGCCATCGCCACACGTTGCAGGAGCTGAATGATGTACGACTTTGGGCGTGTGTTGAAAACATTGAAAAGTGAAGTGATAAGCGCAGGTAGGTCGACGGCATGATTATTGTGCAATTGCCTGACGCATTGAAGAGACATTTGTAGACAGAGACAGAGCAACAACTGTTTGTATTTTGTTTCGGTCAACTTCAAAAAATCTCGAGGTTGTATGATATAAAATGAACATTGTACTTCTCAATGGACATTAACACTTGTAATGTGGCTACTGAATAATCCAAGTAAAAGATAAAGTCAAGTGATTCACCCCCACCCGTTCCTTTCATCCGAACTGATTCCTTCAAAAAAATGACAAGCTACTAGACCAACCCGTGAACATATCAAGGAATTCCGCAAATAAATATCATAATATCAGCCAAATAAGCACCGATGTTTCAATTAAACATGAAACATCAACATTATGTAACTGTTTTTTCCAGCCCCTCCCAATATAGTGGCTAAAATTATAGTATATAAAGGCAATACAGTGCCGTGTACTAGTTCAACGTTGGATGGACATTCTAGCTTTCAAAGTAAAAGAATTAGTCAATGTCTACAAAACGGGAGCGTCGTCGTCGGGAAACCAAAAGTGACATTTGTAGCAATAATTGCGTAGGGAAACTAGGAATGGAACTAGTTGATGGTTGTCGAAAAGGCTGTCGTTTTACTCCTTTTCGCTTTAATTCTTGTTATGCAACGTAGATCTGATCAATTATCTATTTTGTAATTGTGCACTCGCAATTAGCTTCTTTGCTGGCCGCCTGCCTGTTCAATTGACCAGATCACACTCTTTTTTATTGTTTTAAACTTTTGTGTCATTTCCAATTGTTTGTTGTAGCCTGAAAACATTTCTTTACACAATCGGTTTATGCATTTTTCATTTTGCGAAAGGAGAACACGACGAGGTGGAAAATTCACCAATCCTTATTTTATTTGTTGTGAGTTGTGACCATGGCACTCTCCATTTCACATTTCCCTCACCAATAAACTTTATAAAATATTAAAATGCTAAAATTGGCCTATTACGAAAACAACCACAAAGCAACTGAAAATGCAGACTCGTAATGCAACAGTATTTTTATTGAATGCCCCTTGCCTCGTTTGACTCCTTAACTCCTACTCTTCCCAAATATGAATTACAACAAATTGCAATCCCAACTTGCCAAGAAGGCAGGAGGTGGCAAAGAATTGTGCATGGTTGAACCCTCTTTTCTTTGCCCACTAAATCTAAGTCGTGACAAATTAAATTGCACCTTGGACACTATTTCTGATATGGAAATAAGAGGTGTCTGGGCGAGAGAGTGCAAACTCAGACACCAACAATTTTTTTAAACTAAAAGAAAGATGATGAGCGAGCAAGTAATTCTAGTAATCTTTTGGTTTCAATCAATTCCCTATGTGATGAGGAAGACACTTTGAATATAACATTATTAAAATCTAAAGTATTTAATACTAGTTCCTTGACTCAATATCGTAATTGATCGCACTTTAATGACCTATTGGAAGCGTATCGAGTTCCACATTGATTATACAAGCACATTGTGAAAATGCGGACGCAGCAAGTTATATATTAGTTTTTGCAATGGGTGCTCCTCTCATAATATTACACAAGATTTGAATCTGAAAACTCGTTGTTCATACAATCACGAAGAATAATAGAGAAGAATTCGCATGGGTCAGTTCAAAACTTAGAGCACAAAAGAGGATTAGTAAGATGATTTGAAGTTGTTCTTTGGCGCATTTGCCTCGTTGCTTCTCATTTCCCGTGTCCATCTCTCTGCCAGTGTTCTTTCCTTCAATGACCAACCATCATCCTCATGTTATTGTACGTATAAAGTTGCTGTATTAATATTTTGGGTGAAAAAAATGTACAATGCACCACACCGGACGGACAGGGAAGATCGAGTTGAGCAGGCTTGAAGTACCTAATCATGATCATGATCTTCATTGAGCATTACATTAACGTTATGATGTAATAGTGTATGTTGCATCTTATGTGTAGGTGCAAGGAAAAAGCCTGAGCCTGAGCCAGCCATAGAATGCACACTTATTTATTACACACGCTCCTCTTGGAAATATATACTTTACAAAGGGAAAAAGCAACAAACTCGTCCGTTCGTTGTTCCTTAAGGTGTGAAGTGTTCGACAGGATGAGAAAATGACAAGGTGGTTGCAAAGGGGCAGTGTGGCTTCGGATTAAAATGCATTAACCAAGAATACCTGCGAGTCTGTGATACTCAAAAGCCAAAGCCCGGTGAGGCGAAAGCAATGCTCTGCATTTTCTGTTACTTTGAGTTTTTCCTTCTTTTCAGTTATAGTAAGTAGTAAGTTAGCTTTGTTAGTAGCAGTAAGTTTAGTTTAGTACCTGTGAGTTGAGTACACAACACCACTAGGCAGGCTGGTTACTGTTGTACCTACGACGACTACCTTCGACTTTTCCTTGGTTTCCTTTCCATTTCGTAAGTGCTCGCCCAGCTGAAAGGACACGATCGTTCCAAGCGTCCACAACACGTATATTCTCGTACGTTGAAGCACGACAGACAAGCTGTGGCGTGGCCTTTGTTCACCCAACAATTTTTTGAGATTTTTGCATGCATGCAAAAACCGCTCCAAAAACACTTTTCCCAGTGTATTTTTACATTGTAATCATCGTAGGAAAAGTTATACTAAATGTGTCAAGTATAGTGTGTTTCTTTGGTAGTAGACTAGACTTGTGATTTTTTAAAGTCGAATAGTGACTTGGAATGAATCAGAATTTCTGTAATCGCGGAAAAAGTGATCGCCAGAAATTTGTATGAAAGAACAGAACAAACGACGTTTTTTTTATTTAGCAAGTTTTAGTAAAAATATTATTGTGGTGTGATTTGTTGTGTGTGAACGTGTTCAAAGGTCAGCTTGAATAATGACCTGTGATTAGGCTAAAAATCAAAACGTGTAAATTTTTGTGTGGTTTGAAACGAAGGATGTGGTTGTGCCACGTTGCATAAACCAGGTGAGTAAAATGAACAACAAATTGCATTTTGTTTCTTTGAATTTTTTGTGTAAATGCGATTTTTATTATAAATCTTGACGTGGAAAGGGTGTAAGGATGATTTGATTTTTTCTCAATGAGAGTAATTTGTACAATTCTTATTTGTGATTGAAGAAGTAGTATTATTTGAAAGTAATCGTCATATATTTCACTATTGATTGATTAACTTGACAATCTGGAACGGACCTTTGCAATCCAAAGTCACATTTCAGTCTGTCTAAGTGCTCCTACTTCATATGTTTTTTAGCGTTTGACGTGTTCTGTTAGAGCACCTTGTGGCGTTGTTGTGGCATGTTAGAACTAGAACCAAGCTCATATTTCTTACGTTGTCTGTCGTATAGAACGACGTCTTACTGCCTCACGGCTTGATTTACCTTTACTAGATTGATCTGATAGGACTCTGAGAGAGACTTGTCAAAGAATCCCTTCGTACCCTAAGCAAGATTGATGCAGTTCTCCAAGGATGTGAAGTACAAGTCCATGTTGCGTTATGCTGTTGCATTCGACACTTTTTTTGTCATGACATGACCCTTTCACTTAATTAATCGCGCTAGTGTTTTTATCTTTCTTCGACTAGCCGCTTGACGAGTACATCAAAAAGTATCCGCTCGGGTCCACTCGATGAACTTATTAGTATAAAATCCCTCAAACCGACAAAAAATGCAAAAGGTGCACGATAAAATTGCACCAACGTGACCTTTCTTTTAGGAGCTTCGTTGCGTTGTTCCCAAGGTAAAAAAAAACGAATCAAGTCTCAAGTCTGAGAAATTGCTAAAGGTTTTTTTTCTTGTGTAGAACTGAACTGCAGGAACATTTCTTAAAGAGCATGCGTATATAATTCCAATAGATTGGTATGATTTTATGCAATATTTTGATAATGGATATGACCTTTTTGTGCGGCACAGTAAAAATGTAAAATGAAGGGACAGCAAGTTAGTTAGTGTGACAATAAGAGATACTTTGATTGTCGTTAAGTTGTCAAAACTCATACTGCAAGTCTTCTCGACAGTATCGCAACTTGCGAGAACGTAAGGTAAAAATTATTGAAGAAGTCTTGTCGTTGCCCAGCGTGAAACTTATTCTGCCCACTTTCCACTGATCTCATCAAATTCACGTATATAATTGTAGTCGTCATCTCACTTTCATTCCTCTTTCTCCTAAAAAATTGTGAAGATCTTTATGGCTCTAGTAGCAATAAAGAACCCAGCAGATTGAGATCTTGAGTTAATAACGAGGTCTTGTCACTACTATGTGTGTGAGTGTGTTGTGTGTGTGTGTGTGCATAATAAGGCGGACAAAAACTCATCCTTTCAACAACTTAGGGACCACCTTTACTAAATTGCAGTTTCTTCGTAGTTTTCACCGCACGTCATGAAACTTCCACGCCTGTTCAATCTAATCATTGTCGTGAGACAAATAATGTCAATCTGTCAAAGTAGAGACGAGTGTCCTGATTTCTTGAAGTAGTCATCGGTCATGTTCAATCGTGATGACTGAGTTGCTTACTGTGCTACATTCTGAGCGTAGAATTTAAGCATTTCAAGTTAATTCTAAAGTGTTTTTGCTAATGTGACCATTTATTCTGAACTTTAAATACAGTAAAACGTTTATTTTTTGCACTTTTGTGTACGATAACACGATAAGTGATACATAATTGCAAACCGTATCACACTCACTGATATGAAATCGCAAATCACGTAATTGGAATCTAGTACACAAATTATAAATGCTAGTAAGTTTGATAGTTCTAGTGTTAGGAAATTTTAACTTGTACTTGGCTATAGTCATTCTCATTATGTTCGGGTAGTCTGCTGCAACGGCAAGTATAAAATAGATTGTGCAGTTGAGCTTGTCTTGATTATAATGCCTGTAGGAAATCAAAGGAGTAATCGTTCTTTTGTATATCTCACTTTTTGCGACACGTGTCACATTAGTTATCTTTATCGTTGAATACAACAGCAAAGTAAGATGCAGTTATTATATGCTAAAAAGTAGTGCAAAAATTTTTACTACTGGTCGTACCGACGCTTGCTTATTGGCCTCTTATTGGCGAAGCATTTACAAGTTGTTGAGAAACTCTGAAAAAAAGTGAATGGTGAGTGACTGTGTGGTGGTCGTTACCAAACGAAGTGAGCTACAAAAAAAATATTTATACAACATCGAATGCGACTCACTGTCACTGTCTAATTTTAAAATGTGTAAAAGTGTCATTTAGTTGTGTAAATACAAAGTAAACGTCTCCTGTCCATCAAAATTGAAATCTTTAGTGTAATTTTCATAAAAGTAAATAATGTAATAATTTGCAACATACTGCATTTCCCTTTTTTACCCACGCCTTTGTAAACTTGTGAACGTAGGAGTTTGAAAGACAGACGTGCATGCAATGCACAAAATCCGAACAATGTCAAAAGAGGATATTGAGACATCTTTCCTTAGTAGTCTACTAATAGCACTGTCAGCTCAAAGGGTTGTGGTTGCATTAATTTTCAATAATTCTTTACGTTTTCGATGAGAATATGACGCTGTATAGATTTTTTGCACGTTTCATATTATCATGTGGTATAGATGGTATATTGCGAAATTGGATGCAATTAGATAGGTTGAGAACAGTAAAAGCAGTTCACGAGCACGAAAATTTTATATGCATCAAAATTTACATATGTGTACGGAATGGTTGTTGTGATAAGCCTTTGTCATGTCATCAGCTCAGCTGCGTTGGTCATTTGACATTTAGGCTTTTGGTATGTCGATGCAATTTGCATATTGTGTGTGTGATTCAGCCGCGATTCCCACAGTCACACAATATCCATTCGACTGAAGAAGGAGAGGGACATTAGACCATTTCGTTTCTTTACTTCTTTTCCCATCCCAAGTGATAAAGATAATGGACGGTGGATAGACATGTATGTCGAAAAGAACAAGAGCGACTGCGACAGGAGCAAGTCAAAGTCCACTTTGTGAATTTCTTCCGGTTTTGAGCACCTTTGGTCAACTGCATAACAAAACAACTATACGGTGCGGTGGTGTGACAATCAAACTCCTACGTTCACAAGTTTACAAAGGCGTGGGTAAAAAAGGGAAATGCAGTTTTGGTCAACTGCATAACAAAACAACTATACGGTGCGGTGGTGTGACAATCAAACTCCTATATAGGGTACTTGCTTTAATACGGGACCTCTTGTATACATATGAAAGTCTTGAGTTACACAATACGATTTCATTCTCTTCAGTGTCTCATCCATCCTATCATCGTCAACCTCTGGTCATGTGCAAGTGCAAAATTGAATGCTCCTTCGCCTTCGTCTTCCCAACAATTTTGCAATAGTGATCAATGTTAGCTGAACCTGCAGTAGTAGCAGTAATAACACAGTATCTAACTGAAATCTCAAACCTTTTTTCCATTGCTCCGCTCCTCCGTCGTCCGAGAGACATTTTTTGCACAAATGAATGCAACCTGTACTCATCAAGAGGGCAAACTGGACTCTTCTCGTCCGCTAGTCTGTCAGTTGTTGTCATCGTTGTTGTTGTGTAGTGAAGTATATTATGCAAAAATGAATGTGTTCGAGTCAGCCGGCTGTAATAGTCATAGCCAGTGGGACGTGGGACTATGTATCCTCAAGTTGACAAACAGTCGCCAAGAATGCAATCTGGATACTTAATCTGACTCACATGCCAAAGCTTCGAGCACATGGATTGACCTTAACGTTATTTCTCTGAAAAAAAATCATAATAAAATGTTGGTCCATCGCCCATTGCATGGCATTGTACACAACCCATTCCTTGTAATGTTGTAATACGATGTAAATCTCATGTTCGTTTGACTCTCCTGCCGTCTCGTTCCTTGTGAACTCTTTTGTTCTTATTTTTTTTGACTTGCTTCTTTTAAACAACTATTTAGTTAGTACATTATTTTATTGTGTTGTGGTTAAAAGTGTCCGGTGCCACTTTTAAGTCGTGCGTGATCCTATGACCTTTAATCTTGCAGTAGATCAATTTCAAAATGTAGAATGACACTTTATTGTAACTACTGCATTGCAACGTAACGTCGTCTGTCCGTAGGAAACCTTAAATTACATTGTTACCTTTAACGTCTCTCTGGTTCCTTTCCATGCTCACTCAGAAGTAATACATTTTCCATTTGTTGAGTTTGTGAATGACCCTTACAGACGATGTGTCATTAATCCACGCGCCCATTAGCCCTTGATCATACAAGCAATTTGTTACAAGTCATAATACACAATTTGTTTAAAAAATTTAACATACAGTTGTATACCAAGTAGTGAATAATGAACGTCATTACAAGATTAAAAGGCAAATCGTGCCACGCTCCTATGATTTATTCGGGAGTAAAAGGATTGTAGTAGTTGGCAAAAGTGGGCGTTGGTCCTCTGTTGTTTAGTTTAGTCGACATCTCAACTTACATTATACAGACACGCAGTACAACAATGTGTAAAAGTAAAGCGCTTTTGTTGTTGTCCATCAGTGTTATTTGTTTGACTCGGTGGTATGTGCGTACGTAGACCAGAATGGGGTATGAGACTTGAACAGTACAACAAAGAACTTTGATTTTTTAAAAAAAGGACCCCTGCTGCTTCGGCGTCTACAGTTTTAAAGAGTGCAAGAGCACACACGTTGCCTTAGCAGTCATCACTTCTGTCATTTATGGTATCCAGAGAGATGTGAATGATCTTGGGGTATGAGAGTCTTTGGCGGGTCTAATTAGGATAATGAGCGAGGATCTTTACTATGAATGAAAGTGCGCGTTTCACTAGGCCAACAAAAGAACCTTCAAAGAAGTGATGCTGTCGCCCACAGAAGCCTACATGCTTATTTGCTATTTGTACAGTGAGTAATAACCTCATCCCGACTGACTGACTAATAATGGATGTCTTGATGGCATACATAGTTTGGAAGAAAGACTCATTTGTTCAACAATGCCGGATGGAGGTTATTGGAAATAGGCTATGGACTCCTTCGGCCTCCATATGCAATGTCTATCTTTCACTTCTTCAGATTCATATGTATCAAAAATATAAAAGGAAAATGCTTGACCGCATCGTTGTCATCATCATTTTCTCGGCTTCGCGTCATTATTTCATTTTCCTCCCAGAAAATTATCTTTGAAATCTCGTTTTCTCAACATCTTAAATTGTAAGACTTCACCGTCTGAGTCTGTCTCCACACAATTTTCTTCACAGAAAAAGCATTATATGCTCAGTTCCACGTTCCACCTTACTTTATGATGTCGTAATCATAATTTTGGTTTTTTTCTTATTAAGATTATGAGACACCAGGTAAATTACTTGAGACATTTAAAGTCATAAAGTGTCATCGTGCTTAGGTTTTAATTACCGTGGCCGCATAAGTTGATGAATCCCAAGTGCAATTTTCGTGTCTTGAAGCAATAATATCTTCTTGTGTGTGACAAACACTTTTTTGATCTTGAGGACATTTTTGTTCTTGTATTTTCTTCCCTAATGTAAGTTTTAGACAAGTTGGCCAAGGGCTTTATAGTATGAGCTTAAGTCAAAACCCTTTGGAGGATGTGCACACCAGCACACTCCACACTGCTTCGGTGGGTGGGACAATTTTAAGGAAAGGGAAATTAAGTTTAAGACTTGGAACGACTTTGTGGTTTTTTTTTCTAAACCATTCCTTCTCTAGTTTTGATTATCATCAACAGCTGGGCAGCATCTCTTCTAACACAAAGAGTAGAACGTCCTTGTTCCTCTTGCATTGAATGCAGTGAGTCTCATCTTTTTGAAACTATCGAATGGAAAGATTGTAAATTAAGATTGTCTCAGTTCCTTCGTTGCATTCTTCACAGCTTGGACTCACAGAAAAGCATGCATAACACTTTTATAGCACTCACCATCAACACTACGGCAATATCAATTAAGGAAACCATTAAATACATTTATGCAGTTGCTTGTCTGCTCTATTCTTCTGTTGTTGATGTGAGAATGTGTTCAAATGCTAAGAGGTAATGCATGTTGTGTCCATTTGCATTTACCAAACCTAAAGCGCAATGCATTTTGTTGTATTACTAGTAGTATAATATGCGAAATACTGAAAATTGATGTTTTTTGTATACGTTTGCATTTGAATTATCAATTTGAAGGTGCATTCGTTATTTAATTCAATTATTTTAACGGAATACATCATTTTTAAAAATGATAATTCACACTTGTACACGTACGCTGGAAGGATTATGAAGTCATGTACGTTGTGGCTTGTTGGCTTGATCGTTTGAAGTTGGTGTGAAGTTTCAACAATGTTGTCGTTTAAAGCAGTAAAATCCAGTTGATTGTATAAACAATTCGTGTTGCAAAGTCATCACATCACTTTTGCAAAGCATTAAAGTCTTCCGGGGCCTTTTGTTTTTGAGCGACATGGGAAGTCTGTCGTTGCAAAATCAGTGAACATTTTCCACTCGCCCAGTCCACTAGTTTTACATTGGTCACCTGCAAAAACTTGAAAATTAGTTCACGTATAATTAAATATACTGTTGTCATCATCCTCTTTTGTACAAGTTGTGGTTATATTATGTTGAATGTGTCCACATTCTTATACACGTATTGTGTACTCAAACTCCGGTTTACACCATGGAAACAATAGTACGCATTGTTTGTGAACAGTTAATTATACCATTATTATTTTACTTCTCTTATATGAAAATTGGCAAATACAAAAGCGGTAGTTTGAAGACAGCTCATAAAATGTAAAGTTATATAATAAAAGTGACCTCACTGGCCTCAAATAATGGCACATTCAACAAGAAATGTGTCATTATTACACTCATCAAATCTGTACTTTATATTCTATGTGCACGGAGTCAAAAAGGGTCTTTTCACACAATATTGTGTAACATTTGAAACAGTATAAGTCGTAGAATTATAATTTAATATAAATGAATAGTAGGATCATTTTTTTGCAAAATTGAGCAGGCATGTATCATATACTATGTAGTGGTATTATTCTTACTATACGCTTGAGTTCTTTTACTAGTGTAGTTTATTCGATGGGAAACTGGATTCGTTTTTCCTAAAGTGACGATATTGTGAGGACGAAGTCAATGTAACTTGTAGTAAGCAACACTGAAAGGTGATGGAGGATTGAGTTCAATTGTCCCAACATGGCTTTTTATTTACGGTGGGAATGGAATGGAATGCGATGTGCAATAATATACATTTTTACTGATATTTACTTTTAGTGTACGTAAACAAGTCTTACATTTTGCAAATATAAAATAATGATGAGAGAGCTTTCGTTAGGTTTTCAAAGTTTGTGTGCAAAGCGATTAAAGGTCTTTGATACGTTTGTTCACTCGTGCTGTCTGGTTGTAAAGTGTACGAGACATGTGGAAGGCAAAGTGTAGAACACAAATTTTGCAAATTACTCACGGCTGGCTCGTCAAGACATACATGTAAAATAAAGTCAAGATTAAGATTACAGTTCTTTTAATTGAGAAATTGGTTTCGCCCCAAGTTGTATTTTTTTCATTCATACCGCAATTCGTAAGCAACAGAGAGACGTTTATCAGCTTTGACTTTTTATGACCGCGCGGTGTCTTTATATAGTCAACATTATGCAAATTACTCTTCCCTATGTATTTTAAACGTTGAATTATTCCAACGGAATGATAGGGCATGGACTGTGAGAGAAGTGTGTTAGATTTGCACCTATTATTATACGTGTGTGGCACTTTAATGCCATAAATGCCAAGGAACTCATGCTGTTACAGTCGGAGCATCTATAGAATTTCAAAATCAGTACCTGTGAAGTGTTTTTAAAATGACACGGCTAAATTTCTCATTTGCATGCAATAATGAAACACATCTACGACACGAACAGGAAGCAAAGTCTCAAGTTTATGTTTCTCGTGAAATAGAATATTACTTCAAACTGTACTAAATTTGAGATTTTTTTTAATTTCTAGGGAGGATCAGAAACGAATGCAAATAAGAAAAGTAACAGCGGAAACGGGAATGGTGCAAGCAGTAATGTATTTGGACGATTTTTAAAGTTGGGAAAATCAAAGAGTGACGCTCATGGATACGCTCGGAGTAATCGTGCTGGAGGATTTGAAGAGTACGAAGATCAAGATTATCGTTTAAGTCCTTCCTTGCGAGGCCCGGTTGAAAAAATGGTTCATAAAGCGAATTCTCGAAAGGACGTATCACGGTCTCATTCTTGGATTTACGGTTCGGTGAAATTACCTTCAGATTTGCCATTTGGTTATGGATATTTTAATGGGTATGGACATGGAGACGCGAACGGACATCATAGTCCAGGGAGTGGAAGTGGCGGGAGTGGAAGTGCAAATTCTTCATCAAATTCACCCATGAGTCACAGTCACAATACTTCTCCTGGGAACCCACATCAAATTCCACGTTGCCAAATGATGGACTACTGTTGTAATTGTGATTGCGCTGGTGAGTTTGACTTCCTGGCTGGAGCTCAAGGGTCATCAGAGTCAGGAGGTGCACCCTGCCACGCCTGTGCTATTGAGGGGAAGCTCGCGAAGCATGGAAACCGGAAGCCATATCGAGAGTCAGAGTCCGCCAAGAGATTTGTAAGTAGCGTGAGAAAGTTGACGTGGAAGAGCTTGAAACAAGCTGTGAAGAAAAGACCCAGTCTTGACTCCCTGAAAAAGCCAAATGATTATGGTGCGGCAGGTGCAACTTCTCCAACTGCAAGTTCAAATCCATTTATACCGCCGTCCATTGAGATTCTACCGAATAATAACCATAATGGAGCTACTATGAGCCCCTTACAGTTTCAGTCTCAAGAAGACCTTCAACCCAACTATTTTTTTCCTGAAAAGAAAAACTACTACGCAAGCTG
Source organism: Harlomillsia oculata (assembly GCA_019776145.1). NCBI lineage: Eukaryota > Metazoa > Arthropoda > Collembola > Entomobryomorpha > Oncopoduridae > Harlomillsia > Harlomillsia oculata. The sequence continues at coordinate 17,639 of JABASF010000461.1, read as the reverse complement.
CAATGATTTGCATAGAGAACCTCCGCCGCCCCATGTCACGGCTTCCGTTCGAGTTCGGCCCAAACGTGCACGTCAGTCATGGCTCTTTCCAAACGAATTCGGGCCCGTCCCACACTATCAACAGGATGAAGATCTTTACCATTCTGAGTGGGATTTGAGACAATGCATGCCATATGATCTTTGGCTTTCACATACGAGCAATGTCAAACCAAGGAACCGACCCCCTGGCTGTATTGTACCTGAACCCAGCACAGCAGTCTTCCTGAATCCGATGGTGGCACCGCAACAATTTTATCCTCCGGATGGAGGTATCGTTGTCACCAAGTCATCTGCGAAATTAATAAATAGCAAGAGCTCAAGTGCAGTCATGGGCAGTAATAGTCGACATCACACATTTCCATGCGAACTTAATGGAAATGACAACGACATAATTCCAATTTCCTCCAAGGCTAGCAGCAAAGGCGGTGGAAGCAACAAAGGCTCGCTTAGCAGTTGCGCTAGTGGGATTATGAAGCGGTCGAGCATTTTGCACATGGACGTAACAGCCTATCAACTTCTGAAGGCTCAATCGAAAAAATCAAATGGTAGCTCTCCATCTGCCAAAAAGGAACCTTTGAGTGAGTCAAGTGATGACCTGAGTGACAATGCGTTGAAAGAAGACCGTCTAAGAATAGGCGGGAGAGGAATTTATATGACACCTGCTGTGAATGGCAGCAGCAGTAACAACACTGTGGATTCTTCGCGAGCTTTTAGTCCACAAAGGAACAAAACGAACTCAAAGAAATGCGGCTCAGCTTCGTCGTCATGTTCCTCCGTCTCCTCAGACGGAGCGTGGCATGACCAGTCACCTTCTCATGGCAGTAAGTCAAGTCAGAGTCCAAGCAAACACACGTCATCTTTGTCGAGTCGTGACGGAGTGGATCAACCTATCTCGTCGCCTGATAAAGCAAACAATGGTCTGCGAAGTGGTTCTTCGCCTGATCAAAAATCAGCAAAGACTCAGTCGCAAATTAAATGTCCTCCGTTACCCAATTCAGCGAACTATTTAAATTCTAGTAATAGTGACAATGACTGGAGCGAAGTCATCGGGTCACCAACGTCACCATCGAATAACAACACCAATCAGAATGGTCATTTGAGTAGTCAGACTTCTATTCAAAATCGCATCACCGCTAACGGGAACAGGCACGATGACTTTGCGCGAGAGAACAATGATGACAATGACGATTGCTTGAACGAAGGTGGTTTCGAAGAGTTTGTTTTCCAAGAAGATGCACCAAGCTGCAACAACTCGTCGACGTCTCCTCAAACTTCATCGAATTTCTCTTCGTTTGGAAACATGCTCGCTGCTTCTGAAATGAGAAATCGATCAATTGGAAATCGTAATCCGTTGGCTCAATCCTCAATCAGTCAAGGATTTGACTCTCTTATAAACAGTGCTCCACCGCCGCCGCCTCCAATGGGAGGCATGACCCAATCCGTTCCTCATATTTCTGCAAAAAGTCGCCAGGGATCAAATACGAATAGTGAACTTCCCAGTGCAAATTCTAACGGTGCAAACTGTTCAAATAATGCCACTACTGCCTCCACTTCTAACTCATCAAGTAATAAATACGGTGCTTTAAGGCGAAGAAAAGGTCGTAATGGAAGTAATGGAAAACTGCTCCGTGAAACGATTTATGAAGAAGACTCTGATGAAAATGTGGATCGAAGTTTACTGAACGGAGCTGCGTCGACTGCCACTACCATTCAGCTAAAATCCAATCAACAGTCACCAAAGGAATCCATTTTGAAATCCAATAAGGATTTTGCAGTTAAGATTGTCGTTTCCCAGAATGGAGGAACGGATTACGTAAAACCAATCTTAAAGAATCGTGTGTATGAAATTCCGAATGTGATTCATAAAAATCCCAGTGGGAATTATAGTCATAATTGTAATACTAATGGCGCAAATCAAGTCCAGAGTGACTCGGGCTCATCAGCATCATCCTGCCAAGGGAATGGCAACAGTGACAACGAAATTTATTTTGAATCCTCTTTGTCAACTGCATCAAAGAAAAAGGTTCAATTCGATCAGAGAAATGTAGTTGTATGTGGCGGAGACACTGAGCCAGAGTACACGGATGACAGCACAGAAGATGATGACAGGTTGTCAGAAGACTTAACCGACTCGCATGGAAAAAATGACATTCCCAAAGAGAATTGTCGTGAAGAAGCTTACGTCAACGACGTCAGTGATTATTCTACTAATCACACTGACACTCAAAGTTATAAAGACAGTGGAAGTGGTTATAATGACAACTCACGTGCAAAAATTGAGTCTAAAAGGAATCGTGTCGAAGTGGAAAAGTCATCGTTGCCGATTCATAAAAAGAAGATTGAGGATTGTGGAGTTTCCGACTCTCGTGTAGACCAACAACCCCAAAAGGCACTACTACAGCCGCATGGAAAAACTTCCTTTCAAGAGGAAGTAGCACGGAAAGCTGCTGCGTTTGTTCAAGCCGCGGCTTTGAAAAAGGCCAGAGAACAGGAGCAAGCCGACCGGGAGGCAGAGGAACTCCTTTACGACGAAGTCAACAACCTTGAGCCACAACAAGGATCATCATCATCATCAGCTTCAGCGTTGTCTCAGCTGTTGCAAAGGCATACTGACGTTCCCACTAAGTCGACTTGTTCAAAGTCGCCTCAACGCAAAGGAAGCATTGAGGACAACTCGAGGAAAAAGTCGCCTGGGATGAAGAGTAACTTGAAACCTGGTAGATCTCCAATCATGCGAGAAACGTTTGATGAGGGCACCAAACTACGTGAAAAAGTGGACATTCAGACGACGACGACGGGCAAAGGTAATAAGGCACCCTATGGATCAAACACTCAAAGAACTTCCATCAACCCATCCGAAGCACGAAGTACAGTTAAAGGTGCGTGATCATATGATCATTCTTCTTCATTATTATGGCTGGAAGGCTTTTTTGCTTTTTTCTTTACTTCCACTGTTTCCCAATACTTGTGAGACGCACTCCCTCATTTCCTTCGGCTGACTCCATAAATTTTTCAGTTTACAGTTCCTTTTTATTACGTGTGCAGTCACTTGTCAAGCCACAAGCTATATGCATGCGCAAGCTGGAGTTTTTCTCTCTTTCTTCTCGTCGTCTCCGTCGTCGTCGTCGTCATACTCGTACCAAAAATGCGACGTTTAGGATTTGCACGGGTGATTACGTGATTTCATTATTATACACAGGCTCAATTGTAGAGATTGACGGAATTTTAAATAATTTGCTCAAGGGCTTGTTTCTTTTAAAATGCACCTGTCAATTCTCCCAGGTTAAAAACCATAATGGCCCCTTTCTCTTATTATTGTTTCCTGCTCTTTTGTTTCCACCTAAAGTTATTTCATGCAATTTCACGCATGACTGCAATTTTTTTCGAGGGTGTGTACGCCGCTTTAAAAAAAACGAACTTATAATAGAATGTCGTAACGAATAATAATGATGTGTTAATTACACGTACGACCAAATCATATAAAAATACACACGCCCAAAGTTTTTAATATTGCCAATGAACTTGTGTTCGTCAAAAAATTGTAGACCAATTTGATTTTTTTCATGGTAAAACGTCTATCTTGTCTCATTCATGCATGAGACTGTTATTGTGACTTGTAGCAGGCGGAACTACGGCACATTACTCATAAGTGACACGTGACAAAACATTTTGTGTTTCCTTGCTCGACTGGGAATTCAATAAAATCCTCCACGAAATGGTCATTTTTCCTTATGTTTATCTGCGAATACAAATGCGAAAGTAATGTTTGGTGCCTTACAAGGACATTCATTAGCTTAGACCCTTTGAATTGCTCTAGCTTTTTTGCAAATGGGTTATTGTGCAAGGACGAAATGATTGCACTCACAGTGGCAAAATCAACATTAGTCTTCATCGAACGGACTGTAGAAGATTACACGCAAAACAAAGTGCAAGTAATGATGCTTTCAAAAGAGAACCTTGATACTGTAATTAATATCTAGAGGAAAGCTCAGCTACCATTTTCTTGCAAATTGTCAATATTGATATTGGTAATTGAAGCTTTGTGGGCGTTTCCAGTCTCATATTATTATTTTTCACGCAAACTACTTACCTTGCGTTGTTGCCTTTTTTTTTTTTTTCATAATTATTTTTACAGTAACATGTAATTCTTCCCGGTTTGTGTTCTCTCGTTGGGTGGCAATATTTTTTTTGCAAATGCACAAAAATTTGAAAGAAAATTGCATATTGCTGTTTACATAACTTGCTTTAAATCATTTTAGTGTACAATTTTGCAAAGCAAAGAAAGCAAGAACTACTATTATTATATATAGTTAAAATAGCCATGGTTGCATTTTGCGCATCCGATGTCTTCCGCGATCCGCCTTAAAAAATTCTGGTCGTATCTGCAGTATCTATTATTATTAAAGAACACGTGAGGGGGATTTCCTACTGAGAAATCAAATTTAAGTTTTACTTCGTTGTAAACGTGTCTTTGGAATTTTACGGCTCACGAATTCCTAAAGCTTTTATTTTCAATGGGTTTTTTGCGTTTTTGACTGTGGGATGTTGTGTGCTCAGTATCGGCGAGTCGTGTATAAAAATCTGACAGTGAAATTTGGCTTGAGGAATCGTTAAAGGAGTAAAACTGACTGAATTCAATCTCTGAACATTCCATTTTGATACTTTAATATGTATGAAACTGAAATCATTGCAAATAATGTTCATCGGTCGTGATCCACTTTAATCAAAGGCTTTTTAAAATGGAATCAGGGCAATGCGCAACAGGGTGGCGAAGCTGGTTGTTGTGATTGTATTGGCTAGTTCAATCTGACCATTTATTAACAAACTTCCAGGAAGTTATGGAAATGCTACGTCTTGTACAACATATGGTTGAAGACCGTAATCAGTTTTGAAGTTAAATATTTACATGACGAACTGAGATGAACTGCATGTAAAAATGAGCGAAATTGCATCTTGCATCTTCTACATTCCTTTGCGTATCACGCTTGGTTCCTAGGTTCACTCAAGTTATGATCGTGCACATTATTTCACAGGGTGGTGTTGGGAATCACCAATAACAGCACCTGTAGCAACCCAAGTGATGATGAATCGTTATCTTCTTCCTTTTTTATCGGCGCCACTGAGCCGTATTACACCTTTAGGATTTTGCCGTTACAATTAATAATTGAATCATTTGACTGTGGAACTACGAAAATGAAGTAAGAGCGACGTTACGTGAGCATGAAACTAGCGGTTTTCAGATTTATATTTTGCTGCAACGACTTATGCCCCTTTGTCATTGTTAAAGTTCCTAAAGCAAGACCATCTGTTTCATAGTTTTCTTGTCCACTTGTAGCGGGTTCCTTTCTATCTGTGTGTGTGCTGTGCAATGTTTTTGTGGTTCTCTCAGTCTCTTTCATTTTATATTTAAGAAACGAAAGTTTGAGCTACAATGGTTACAAAAGGCTAGTAATCCATTGAGGATAAATAATACGATTTAAGCTATTATGAAGGAATTTACACGATTCTTCCGATTCCGATGTGCCTTAGTACGTTCATCATATACATTCATCGGTTATTATCCCTTTCTTTAGATGTTTATAGTGACAACAAGGTTAACTTGCCAATTTGACTAGTAACGTATTGCATGATCCATGTTTCTTCATCCGTTAATAGATACTCTTCAAGGGAAACCGCAATGCGACACTTCTCGTTTGTCATACATGCTACTACTCAATATAGTACTGCAAGCTTTATTTTGAAAGTCGTAGAACTTGCTTGAGGTTTTATTGTAAAGTAAGCGACAACGACAAGAACCATGTAAAATCAGCGTACCAAATTCACAATTATTTTTTGAAGGATGGTCGATGGAGTAAAGTTTTGCGAAAAAAAAGTGCTGTAAAACGACGATCTCGCACTATATTTTTTAAGATCGTATCGTCGTGATGTAAAAAATCATTAAATGTCCGTTTGGGTTTTTTGATGGACACTTGAGACTGGAATGTGTGCAAGTGTCGCAGCGGGATTGTCAGGGTAATTTGACTGGTCGATCATTCAGTCCTCAGCAGGAGGGAAAGATGGGACACAAGGATTTCATTGACTCTTTAAAAGCCTTACTACGTGGTTTTAAGGATCTTAACTGCATGCAAATAAAATAAGTAAAACGAGCCGTTTGAGTCCGTAGGAAATCAATAAAATGAGTAGTATAAAAAATGTCTTTGTCCTCCTGAAAACAACCAGAAGAGCAAACGGACTGTTAGCATTAGTTGCATACAATGAGCAACAAGTCGTTGTCGCTACTGCCTCTCTGGTAAGTAAGGGAAAGACGGAAGCACCGCACAGAAAGAGACGGTGAAACCAATCGCGATTCCTCGTCCCATCGTTATCGCAATCTTTATGTTCTTAACAAACAGCAAAGTAACTCAAGACTTAATGTTCTTCTTGGTTTGACAGGCAAATGGGCACGAGGAAAAATAGGGAAAAACGACAGACAATGGTACACAACGTGTCCATGGGAGAAGTGGCGACCGACCAGGCAAAATACTCATAGGGAAAAATACTAGTAAAAGAAGAGAATACTGTAGAGACCAGAGACCGACACGAGACTTGATATTACGAATATTCACAGAAGATGAATCTCTGTGCGGTTGTGTCTATCACAGAACAATCCATGTCACTTTGTTGTTGTCGCTTATGTTTCACAAGGGTTCTTTAAGTCCATTCAGAAAAGTCAGAGTGTTGACTTTTTGTTGTCACATTTTGTCGCTGACCAGCGTTGTTGTTGCTGTTAGTTTTTTTGTCATCGTCTTCGTCGTTTTACTGACCACTATTGCTTTCTGTGAATAGCTCCACTCTCGATTTAGCTTTATTGCAGTGAAAAATGACTTAAGGAAAAATTTTTCAGAAACTGACTACTTCAATCATTTCTTATAACTTTGCTTTGATGTACCATTTTGTGAAACTTTTAACGATGTTTGCGCACATGTTCACAACATCCCCGACATCATCATGTGTCAAGTGCTAGTTTTTGGTACACTTCCCTGCCGTGTAAAAATATTAATTTGATGTTTGAAGTTAGCTTATTTGCTTAATTCAAGGAAAATTATGATGCATTATATGATGTTCACCAACAACAGGACAAGCTACGAATATATACGAGCGACGATTCAAGAATTAGATGTTGCCTGAATTGTAATAGTTTTTTGCCATTTGTGAATGTTCTTACATAGTGAATGGATGATTTAGTAGGTTACGTTACGCTAGCGCTTCCTTTGATCCAAAGTGATAATGAAGCCCGACACTTTTCTCAACTGGACTTTTTTTTATTCATTTGGGCAAAGACCTATCAACTAACTCTCACTTTAAGATGCATTCTTACACACAAACACACTCAAAAGAGAATCCGTGGGGAAACAACACGCAGTAAGAATAAATAAATACGCAAGCAGAGCAAAAAGCATTGTTGCATTATTGGTAGGGGATCTGAGAAAATGAAACGTTTAATCTCTTTTAAATCATTAAGATTACGAAGTTGAACTAAAATGCTGCTTCAAAATGAAGAATGCAAACATTGCATAGCATATTAGTATAGCAACTACCAAAACTTGGTTTCTTTTTTTACTGAAATTTGCGAAACCTCAATGGTATATTTTTTATGTCTGGATAATGTTTTTCCACAAAATGCTGCTAATGATTACTTGTTTTTACCGCAACTTCCGTGGTTTTTCATTGCAAATACAATTGCATGGCGGGTGTCAACTTTCTGACAAAATACTATGCGCATAAACGAAATTAAAAATTCATTTCATTCAGAATAGTATAAATGCCGTTTTGTATCATTTTGGCGAATGAACCAATAATCATGACTTGTACAAAAATTGTATGCACACAATAAGAATAGTAATGACGCATTTTGTGATTCGTAGTAAGAATATACTATACTTTGTCCATTTGTTATTGTTTACTTTCGATTTTAGTTTTGTTGCTGTTGATGGTGTTGTTTGCATTTTCCTTTTTCAGCTCAAATCTCTTTTGCTTCTCTTTAAAAATGAGAAAGTCATGTAGTAGGAGCACTTTGCGTAGAAGCAAAATTGCAAGAGTAGCAGACGTAAATAAAAAAAACCCTTGGCGAAATCACAGTTCGGCATGTTCTACATGCTATTTTTTATCTGTAAGCTTTACGCCTCGCAGACACCCAGGTGAGGTATTAAAAAGGTCTGAACGGTTAATAAAAGTTATGTAGTTTTATTACGCGATTTATCTTAGGATTTTATTACAAAATGTTTTAATGAAATCCACGTCAAATCACACAACCAGTAACTTTAAAAAATATATAAAGCGTTAAATGCCAACATTCACTCATGAACCATTAGCGTAAATTTTTACTTCATGAAAGCATTCTATATAGATGAAGAATCTTTATTTCATCTCATCACTCTACTCTGAAGGCGATTTTAAATGCTGTTAGCAATACGAGTTTCTCAAGACGGAAGAGGATTCTTGCACCTTATTCAGATTACTTTCAAGGGCTGGATTTTTTCGATTTGATTGCTCGTAATGATTTCTTATTATGCTTTCCTATGAATTGTGCAGTTTAACAACTGGTGTGTGTGGTTTTGTTTGCCAAAATTTGCGCTCAAATCTGTCAGTCAGCTTTTGGTTTGGTTGGTCAATTATGAGCTACAAATTACGTTACTACTAGTTTCACATAATCTAGCATGAAAATTACAGTATCATTCATTGTTGAGGTTATGTAGAGTTCTAAGAAGCCGCTTTTTGGTGATAAGAGTGATAACATTGAATAAGCGTTATTTTGTCATAATCCACAGGCACGATGCATGTTCAAGTGCACAGGGTACGTAAATGATTAATTTACTGTATGAATAACTATAGTACAAGAATAGCAGCTTTTCACTTTTTGACCATTTGAACAAATTCCTGATGAGAGTTTTCCTCATATCATTCCATAGTAGTTATATTTCCGTTTGCCATATGCTGTCTTATTTATTATGGTTGTCTTCCAATACGTCTTATTCCTTTTTCCGGCTAACATTAATCATGAAAGTAACTGTAGTAAAGGTAAAGCCTATGAGATTTCTGACTGGTATCACTTAGGGTCAAAAATTACAAAATGATTTGCAGATGTTTTCAATTGTACACTATATGGGTGTAATGATCCATGCCGATTGATACCACATACTCCTAGTCATATTATTGTAATACGCAACCACAGACTTTCACTATTCCATAGCCACATTGTGCAATTTGCATTTCCTCACATCTTTTATTGAAATTCCGCCCGAGTGACTTAGGGCAATAATGATTCTCACGAATTTATAGTTAAATTACGACTATACTTGTTCAGTTCAAGTTAGTGTTACTTTTGGCCGAATTTCAACGACTTGATGTTAAGAAAAAATAACAGTAGTAAAATTACAATAAAATTGGATGATGTGGATAATAATAGCTAAGAACAACGATTATGTGAATTGTCCATTAAATACCTGAAGAGAATGTTTCCCTTGAAGACAATTGACTTGCTCTCGACTTACCCTGAGGCAGATGAACGATTTATTACTTTTCTTCTTACTTATGTGTGAAAAACGCAGCTTTTCCGTCATATGTGATGCGATGAACTAAGCGGAACGAAATGGTCTTAAGTCGCAATCGTCATTTGCATTTGCATACTTTAGTAAGCATTAGTACAAATGTAAAGTTTACTTGTAGAGTATACGCAGAAGTTTGAGGACAAAATGTTATAGTACTTGTACTCCATAGAATCTCGTAAAGATTCTTGAAATACTTATCTGTCGAATTCTTTCTTGGCACATAATCTCATACTTCCCAGATTAGACAGTTTGCCCAGAGTTCTTAAATACTGTTCTGCTATGATCTGTCTTGTCGTGAAGTGCTTGAGTAGACAAACAAGCAAATAATACACTTTTCACATGACCTGACGTGCGTACCTTTTGCCTTTTTGATCGTGAGCACGCACATAAAAGCATGAATTTGTGAACATATTTATAATTTCATTACATCATACTAATTATTAATTATTGAATCAAATTTTTCCATTCTTTGCTCTGCCGTGAAATGCCGCGCATGTTTGGATACATTTAAGTTCCACGTTTCTACAATTGTACTGTAGTTTTTGCAAAGTAATTAATTTCATGCTGAGTAATAAGAATTTTGCTAAAATAATTGAACGCAGTCACCATTCTAAACAGAAAGAAATATTAAAATTGAAATCTCAAATGGGTTTGCTTATGAGCTGTCTAATAATAATCGTATACCGTTAGCCTGAATTTGGTGAGCACCGCTTGCTGGTTTGTGCATCAATGAATACGATTATTACCATTAGAAATTGACAGACTTTGACTTTGACTCAATTTATGATTTCAATGTACTCGACTCATGGCGTCTTTCTTGTAAGATTCCCAAAGACGTTTCTTTTGTTTGCTTCTTTATGAATAAAACTGTACATTAATTGCGCCTCTTTATTTCCTTGCATAAAGACTAGAGAAAAGGGGAAGGTGGAATTACGACTTACGAATCAACTGACTCATGCATTCATTCCATTTTCTGTTTGACTTGGTTCAATTTACTGTTGTTTCTTAGGAGCGGATGAAAATAATAATTGCTTCCTCTTTGGGACTCAATTAGTTTTTTATTACTTTTGCCATTTCTTTTCTCTGGGTGCTGCAGGTGTCAAAGTGACTGCCGTGCCTTCATATGCATATAAGCGCAATTTGAGTTTCCGCAATTGCTTTATTTAATTTTGTTTTGTTTGTTATTTCAGGTGTTCCGAGTTCCTTAGTTCAAAGAATCATTAACCCGAATTCACTTCTGTTCAATGACACGACGAGAATTCGACTCAATCAGTCCAGACCAAGTTTATCGGATGCATTCAATCCTCCAGGGGGTAACCATAAGTCATCACGATCTACACGTCTTACACAGTCCAACTCTTTTCGTGGAACTAGTATACCATTAAGGCCAAAGGAACCTCCACCGCCGCCTCCGATTCCGAGAAACGGGGTAGTGACGTCGTCGTCCTCTGTCTCATCTGGACTGAAACTTCAGAGAAGTCTTCCACGAATCCCGGCTACGAGGAAAGAATCGACACACTATGGGACGCCCGGTGTCAAACTCCCTAGTAAATCCGAGATATCACTGCCATTGGAATGTACGTCAACTCTAGATCAAACAGTCAAACGCGGAAATGGAAATGCAAGTGGGAATACAGGTCATTATCAAAAATCCGCTGCAAGCCATCGAACTAGTAATGGACCCACGGGTAAACAATTGCTTCGTGTTGGTCAGGCACGTTGCAAAAGTTTAACGGAAAGGTGCGAAGCTTTGGAAAAGGTGCTACGTGCCAACATGAACAGGACGAATAGTACAAGTAATTTGACAGCGACAATGACTGACAATAACAACACAACTCAAACCAAAGGGCAATTAAGGGAAACGCAACTGCAACAGATTGAGAGCGGCAGCGGAGGAAAGGCGAAAGTGGTCAATCCCATCGACAACAGTCGACAACCCAAAATGGTGAATGAGATTCGTCATTATGCTCCCTCTAACTGTGCCTCGACGGCTAATGGACCTAGTAATCACAACAATAATCCTCCCATCCATAAACAACTTCGCACAAGCACCGTTCTCAACAGCAAGTTACCAAGTGAACCACAGAACATTGAGATAGTTCAAAAGGAAAATGCTGTGAGTGAAATCCGGATTTACTCCGGAACTCAATGTTTGAACATTCATACAAATAATGACAACAATGGTCCCAACTTTAAACTTCCTAGTCCAAATAATAATTCAGCAAACAATGTGCAAAGTCGTACACATCAAAATGGTAAGGAAGAAATTCATTATGCTGCCACAGACTTGTTAGCTCCAGAGTCTCACATTCCCCGTTCGAACAATGAGATTCCGATGGCGTCATCCTCACTTCAGTCGATACAACATTGTCGTCAGAATTCCGCACCCTGTGTGACAAGTTCTCGCCCTCATTCCACTTCCGTTGTTCTCATCATCGACACCTCCTCAGCACGAGCAGACCTCACCAGTCCTCTTTCTCAAGGGACCAAGTCAGAGCCGTTGACATACAGTCAGCCAGTTGACCTATTGCAACCGCCACCTCTGCAACCACCTCCGCCGCCCCCACCGGCCAACTTGTCATTAGTACTGCAAAGTGTGAGACCGCCAACCTTGACACCGCCTCAAAAGGAGGCCAGCTCAGTGAACCAAGAAATATGTCTTGAGACGGACACCGAGCCGTTGTATGACGACGTCATAAATCACTTGGTAGCCCCAACCGCTCCGCCTCTCCCACCTAAAGCTCCGCTGGCTAACCCATACTCAGTTAGTGGGTCGATGTCCAAGTTGGCTGAGATCGTCCCCATGCCATCCTTTGGTGCCAAAGAATTCACAACTACGTCATCATCCAAGAAGCAAAGTAAACTGGGGACTAAGCTGACTCCAGCCGTGTCGCTCCCATCATTGCCGTATGCAACTGGAAGTATAAGCAAAGGCTTAGCTAAACTCACTTCCGGTAAATCATCCAGCAAAGGATCCCTTGGGAGAAAGTCATTGCTTGGGGTTGAAAAGGATTCGACTCCTCCAAAAGTCCCTCCTCGAATGCCACAATCAGTTTCTTCGTGTGAGCTACAGCAACAGCCAAAGGGTAAAATCGTATCATCAACTTTGCCTTGTATAGCTTGTCCGCCTAATTTACCACCTCCGAATCTACCCGCTAAGAATCTTTCAGAATACCAACAGCGACCCATAGTCATAAATCATGAGGAGGAGGATGAAGTGGACAATTTGTACAACGACATTGGGCCGAGCAATTCAACTCAAAGCACTTCAACACTCAGAGGATCAACTTCTTGTGAATATGAGCATCACCCTCCTTCTAGTACTTACGGAGGAAGTATAGTAAGCAGAGTTAGCGGCGGTAGTCGTCGTTCTACAGACGAAAGCTGCGCCGGTCCTAATATAATCTACGACGACACTCTGTCCATCATTTCTAGTAATTACGGCGAGAATAATAATAAAAGCAAGGGAATGTCTTTGACGAAGTTTCAAACCAAGTCGATCATCCATCATCTCAAGCAGTCAGCAGTCGGTAAAGACAGCATTAGCGACTCTAAGAAGAACAGTAGTAGTAGTGGGAGTAACGGCAGTTTTATCCTGAACGAAGATGAAGGGGAACGCCAGTCGGACATTGAGGAACCTTTGTATGACGATGTGCTCAACTTGGTTGCAAACAACAACCAGAACACTAGTAATAACAAACTCCTCATCAAACCCAGCACACAAGATTCATCGTCAGACAGTGGAACTGAGGATTCCATCCCGCCGCCTTTGCCAGCCCATGGTCCTCCACCTTTGCCTAAAGTATCCACAGAACTTCCTCTTTTGACATTCCCACTTCTTAAGAATTCAAACATTGATGTGCCAAATAATGCAAAGGTTTCTATCATGTCTCAAGCCTCAGCGTTGTCAAAGTTGAGGAAGGCAGTTGTGGGTCCGGAACAATGTAAAATAGGGATTGAAAAGAAGGAAATAAGCTCATGCAGCAGCTTAGTCGTTGATGCAGATGTGATAAATCATTCAGGTTGTGCTCCTGTTGCAACGGGACAAAGTCCCAGTAAAGCACAATGTTACAATAATAGTACACTGTCGTCCTCAAAATGTGAGCGTAATTTGAAACAGGAAAAGTCAGATCAACCCAATAAATTTTCAGGATTAAGACTTCCCCTCCTGCCTTCAAGCTCAGAAGGACCCATGAGGAATCCTGAAGATGAAGTTGTCGGTGGAGGAGACGAAGATGATGTCTTGGATAGGACTCGAACCCTCCTGAACGAATTGAATGAGAAATTGTCCAAGCTCAACTTTTGCCCGCCTGTGGATTACTCAACCTATGTGTCCAAAGTGGTCATCTCATCCAGCTCAGAATCGTCAGGAGTAGAAGAGGACTACAACTCAGACAAAAACTACTCCTTGTCAAATGCATCATCAACAGACGAAAATTATAAGCTTAGCGTCGTATCAAAGTTAGTGTCCGAGACTATTTCCATGGCACGTGGCAAGTTCCTTGATTCAATGAAGCTCAACATGATGACAAGCGGTGCAGGGTCAGCAAGAGGTTCCATCGTTCACTTAAATTCTGCAAATGGTTGTGTCAACGGTGGCGGAAGTAGTCCTCCGGACACTTCCTCCAGTCCAGATATAGAGGAACCCATTTATGAAGAAATTGGAGAAAACATGAATCGATCCTCATCGCCAATTTATGCGGACGCTTTTGATTCCAAGTCCATTTTTGATGGTGCCTCAAAAAATGAGATACTCACATTTTTGGAGTCGATACGTGATCGACTCACTGCTGCCGAGTCGGTGAGTTTGAAACATCCAAAAAATTTGCATTGTATTGTAAATGTCCGTATTTTTTGTGTTCTGTTCATCTTGTTCCCTTGTCCTTTTCTTTTTTGCACATGCATGCATTTTTATTCAAATGCTGATGGCACAAAATTTTACCCCATTTGTGTGTGGACTATGAAGTCAGAAAAGAAACTAAACGAAGATTGCAAAAACCGCAGTAGAAAGGAAGGAATACGCCTTTTTATTGCAGATTTATTGGTATTCTGCAGACGTTAGTTTAGCAGGCCACACACGTATTCTTTCACAAAACCACATTATGCACAGAAATCATAGCGGAACCACAACCGCACACAAACGAATTGTTCAAGTCATGTCGACTCGCTTAGTTCTCAGATTTTCATGTAGATTCTCCTATTAACTACATTTCCCTTCTTGCTAATTCATCCGACGTTCACATTTTGTCTACACTTTTTTGATCGGGAAGAACGGAAGAAGAAGCGTTGTTATACCTGAATGGGAATTTGATTTTAATTTAATTTAATTTTCACAGAATTCTTCCGGAAGTCAGACGTCGTCAATTAGCAGCACAAAGCAAGGGAGAAAGGGGACTGACATTGAGAGAAACGACTCTGGAATAGGCTCAGAAGCTGGGTCTCTGGTGGCTGTAATTAGTGGAAACGACACCATTAGTTCGAATACAGGAAGTTTGCCCAAATCTAATCAAGAAATGGGCAAAAACGTCCAAACTCCTACGTTGTCGTTTCATCGCATTTGCCCAGATTGCAATGATGCTTCCATCACAGAAGAGAGCGTGGGAGAAAGGAACAACAACTCTGAAGATGGATTAGACACTCCGACCGGACCGGCAACTTTATGCCGAAGTTGCAATCGTAAGAGAAATGAGAGGAAAGAGATCATCATGGAGATTTACGAGACGGAGATGAAGTACGGTCGAGACCTTAAGATCGTCTCGGATGAATTTTACAATCCTATTCACATTGCGGGACTTTTGAGTAAAGAGCAGTTGGACCAGATCTTCTTGAATGTTGATGAACTCATTGAGATCAATTGTCAGTTGACGTCCATGCTCAAGATCTCCATTGATGAAGCTGTCCAACAGAGACAAGACGAAGGGCTCACCAGTATCAACATGGGAAAAATATTTCTTGAACTTGGTGAGAGTATGATGGGAGCTTTTGAAAGCTACTGCACTAGACAGGTAATAAATTGCCGTATACCGTATAGCAATTATCCTTCAAAATTAGCTTTATGCTAAATGATTGCAAAAATTAGTTTTATGGTAATTACTATATCATATTGCTATTTATATTAAGAAAGGAAGAGAAAGCGAAACTAAACTCTGTAGAGTGCGGACAGCAATATTCTATTCTATTTATTTTTACTTTTATGCCTCAATATACGCTTTCAAGACAAGACTAGTGTCGTTGATTTGGGGTAACGTGCAAAAAATACAAATGAGTAAATGTAAGCAGAAACAAACATTTTATGATTTTTTATTCATATTCGTGGTAGTAAACAAAAGTTATATTACTGCGAGTGCTTAAAGCAACAAAGGATACATTAGAACGGAACGATATTTTGAATGCATTTTGCTATGGGCATTTTTAGGTTCTTTAGCTTATTACGACACGTCCATGGTATCACTGACCAACTTGGACAACTTTCTTCATTTTTTCTATATGTGTAATGCAAGCAAAGCATCAAACCGGTCTTTTTCAGTACTAAAAATTAGACACTTTTTGGGTATGCAAAACTGCTTTATGTTTTATTTGGACAATGAAAGTTGGAATCAGCCATCAAAGAAGATGCAATTTTTTGTAGTTATGTTTGAACTTGTAGAACCATTCGTTCATCATTTCCTTGTTTGCGGCTGTTTGTCGTTCTAATCGTAAATCTGACAAACTGCAAAAATGCAACTCACGTTCTTGATCAGGTCAAACACAAGTTTTGGTCAAATGTGTCATGATTGACACGATATAAGAAAATATTGTTGTCGGCTGCATTTCTGCATTTAAGAGCTTTACGTGTTGAGCTTTGCACATTTATCCTACTCCTCCTTTGACGAACGTAATGTGAAATCCAGTTTTGGTTTTGGAGTGCATACAAGAACGATCTATTTTTTTGAGAAAGTCAGTTTTGTCAGGCTCTCCTTGTAGCGTTCAGAAATCTAGCGTAATACCATCAAGAAGGAGGTAAAGGTTATCAATTTGACCTGTACGGCCTGTACGGTCAAAATTGCACGTGGAGAAATTGAGCTGAACAATTTCACGAGAACAGGTGCTGAGAGAAACATGAGAAACAACAAAGCTCCTGTTTTGCTGAGCATGAAATGTTTACGATATCGTTTGTTTCTGGATTACATTCTTTTTTCTTCTCAGCGTTGCTGTCAAAAAGTCAAAATGCTTTCAATGACTCAAAGTAGATAGAGTAAAGAAATCAATTCGACAGAACTTTCCAAGAATAAATATCGATTTCATACTTATTGTCAATAATAAATATATATAACTAAAATTGGATATAAAATTCATGTTCTCTTTTTTTGCTTTTAGGCAAATGCCGGTGCTCTACTTTCCCAACTCGAGAAAGAAAAAGAACTCCTTAGAATTTTCCTCAGAGTTTCGCAAATGGAAAATGCAGTTTTGAGACGAATGAATCTTCCTGCCTTTTTAATGGTGAGTTTATATAGTTATTTTTTTCATTAATACTGTCCATTCAACTTCTTGAACTCATTCTAAGTATTTATTGCACACCAAGTATACTACTATATTTGGTAAGGGTATGTGGATGAAGGACATAACAGAAGCAAAGGACACCTTTTCCTGTTTTTCTAGCTCATATCCTAACTTATATTAATTTTGAATGGAAAAAAAGGAAGATGACATTTCTAAAAAGGACTGTATTAGTAGTGGTAGCACGAATAACAAAGTCATCTTCAGCTTTACTTTCGTGAGCTTGAACACATTCTTGTGCAACTGCCCACGAATGCACGCAATCCGACTCTCTGCAAATTCATCTATGGATGTTTCATTGTTGTAATCCCTTTGCGACTTTTGCTTTCCTCTCGTCTGAGTTTGTTTAGCAAAACAAAAGAGATTGAAGCAAGACTGTTTTTCTGTGCGATACGAACGAATCGGTGGTTACGTAGACTGTTTAAAGTAGTGTTATAATGCACTACACTTTACAGCAGTATTGCACATTGTTGATCA
>JABASF010000460.1:0-41423 GCA_019776145.1 Harlomillsia oculata | reverse complement strand
TTCTCTGCATGGTCCACATCCCTACTTTTCGACTCAGAAATTCTCTTGCCAACAACAACTTCAAATTCACTTTCTCCGTGTCCGTACATAAAAAGATACAAATTGAGTAACAATGCAAATTCCCTGCTGTTTTCTATGAATGTTGCAAAACTGACTTAAAAAGACGTTCCTACTACGCTACGGGCGTCTTTTTATATATAAAATTCATTTTTCGTAAATTTTGTAAGCAATCCTACCTGGATTGAAAATGTATATAAAATCTTAAATTAGTATTAACTTACTGTGGCCATCCTTCAAAAGTAGATACAGCGAAAAGGGTCAACATGGCTTTGCCAACGTCATCAAAGTTAAAGTTGTTGTTAGTCCATTCCCGTTGTCTCACTTCAGCACGTTGCAAATCTCCATCGGTGTAAACAATATAATCTCCTCTGCAAAATGTGAATTGTGTAACACATTTGAATGTCTATTTATTGACTAACTTGTAGACTATAATAACATGCAACATGACATTTTATACTTACTGACACGATTCGTTGGTCATTTTGGAAGGATCGTTGCATTCAAAAAGTTCTCCCTTTATCGTACATAATAACAATAACATTTTTCTTTATTAATATCAACATTAAAGGTAATGAGTAAACCGAAAATGCAATAGTGCTATAGCCCATAAGAGGACTTTGACGACCTTGCTAATTTTGAAATGGGCGGAGCCTAATGATAAATGCCTTGCGAACTGCACGTCCACATGTGCCGACATATAAATTAATTAACAGAGACACCAAAACTCTCTCGTCCTCTGACCCTTAGGGAATCTCAATTTTTGTTTTTTTCCCTGTTCTTCCCAGTCTCTTTTTGTACTTTCCTACTCTCGAAAATTATTGTATTTGGAATGGAACGTCGTGGGAACGCACTTTCTCCGTGGAAAAAGGATATATCACAAACATTCTGAAGAAGAAAGTTTGTTGTACAAAATAATAATGTAATTTAAGCTGTTTTTATATTTTGTGAGCGCTGGTGTCCAAACAATGTAAGAATGAATTTTCTAAATTGCGTACTTGCTATTATAAGGAAAATAGTTCGTTAAAATGTTATGTACCTTAAAGAGCTGCACTCCAATGACAGCAAACATAAACTGAAGGAGACATGTGACCAAAACAATGTTACCAATCGTTTTCACTGCCACAATGACGCATTGAACAACGTGCTGAGAACAAAAATGACACACAGGGTTTTCAATTTAAACTGAGTCCTCATTATTATATTTCAAAGGATTTTCCATCTATCGCTATCCTTTTCATCGCTACTGAAAAAAGAATTTAGTGGAAATCTAATCAAAAAAGTCACCTTAAGGCCCTTGGCTCGGTTGATAGCTCTGAGTGGGCGCAGTACTCGCAGAACTCGGAGGATCTTGACAACAGAGATTGTTCCCGAGCTGCGAAACATGAGACAAAACGTTGAAGATGCATGATTGAAATTGGAATCGGACACAAGGGAACAACTACCGTGAAGGAATTGGCAGACTACGTCAATTTGAATGCTGCAGCTACAGTATATTTGGTTCTACGTTCTAACACTACACGTAATCTAAAAATGCTACGTCAAATATATATTGTAAATTGTAATACTCAAGCTCAGAGCTCGTGTCAACTACGGAAAAAAGGACAAAATAATGTGTCTGCGACCACGAGATGTGAAAAAGGAAACATGTTTTGTATTCACATTCTCATCAACACGGACCTTTCAATACAAACTCTATCACTACACTAAAATTGTCATACTGCAACTAAATTCCAGAGCTACACTAAATTTTGTCTACACTATTCGACAATTACGTCAATTTTGGGATTCTCTCGAACAGTTTAATTCTAAAATGCATTGAACGAACACAAGCATTGAAAACGAAGAGGCAATAATTAACATGCTGTTTGATTTTACTTTGTTAATTAATTTCAAGAATCAGAAAAACCATCACACGCAGTTGCATTTTATATTTTACTACGCATTCTATTCTTTGATTTTTTCATAGACACATTTCTTCAAACTTAAAGCTTTCTAACTGATTCTAACGAAGTTGATGCAAACGGATCATACAAGAAGTACTACTACGCATTTATTTGTATTCATTCATCATGATCATTTCATATTAAATTGCTTTCTGTGATCTATAATATAATTATGAGTTTCAGATGCAAAAATGATAAAAACAAAATGATGCACATTCTGTGTAGAATCATGCAAAGTGCATTGATGCCGCTCATGCACGAAAAACCATAGTTATGAAGATGATGCAAAAATGCGAATTCGTATCGTATTATGCCCAATTTGGAGATGAAAAATTCAAAACTCATATCATTCACTTTCAACAATTAAAGATGAGTCGATAGTAAACGTTTGCAATATTGTATCAAAGTAATTGTTGTGTTCCGTATGTGTGCAAAAATGTAGAGAGGAAATGAAACCGCAATAACAAAAATAAATAGGGAAAATTCTACGACAATCTTTTTGTATTGTGTGCTAAAAATTAAATAGTTGAGAATATGTGAGGTTTCTGAGATCTGCAGTTGGAGGATGAATGTTTCTGAGAGTCGAGGTCGGGGGAAGAATTATTAATATATTCAACAGTATATATATATATGTGCTCAACGACAAAAACTGGAAAGTCGATAAGTCTTACAAATCATGAGATCGGGGCCGGGCGAAAGAGGTAATACAGGAATTGGAGTTCCTCTTTAACACTCCGCCTAGATACGACTCACACAGAAACTGTATGAAGCTTCTGCAAAAGTCCAGGAAAAACCCGTCACACACACGCACACACCCAAAAAAATAGAGTTATATTAGTCATCAAGTCATCATCACTAATCACATCAAAATCTTCTAAAAAAAATCTCGCGTTTCCCTTCTTGCTCCTTTGAAAGTGTTTTTTATACAATTTTCTTCTCATCAAAATGCATGGAATAACAGCTACTAATTCAATAATCAAAACTTCCGTTCTTCCAAAAAAGCCATGCAAGCGAGAACTCGAACGCGAGAAGCGATCCGACCGTGGATCGTTTTTCAGTTTTTCTATAGCACTTTTCTGAAATATATTTGCCTTTAAGCCAGTCTTTAGCCTTGAAATTATATAGCGGCCAAATCTCAAAATATAATTGAACCATCAAACTAAAAGTCTATTAAAAAGCTATTTGGTAAAACATCATTTTTTCTCAATCATGCTGGCAATTAAATTCGTTCTGTTTTGCTACTTCAGTATATTAGCGATGAAACAAAATGTCAAAGCCATACAGAAATAATGCATCTGAAGTATCAGAAATCTTCCGTCGACAAGATATGTTAAAACATGGAAATCAGTACATGACTAACTAATAATCATTTAGTTAAAGTACTACTTTGACAAAAACCACAATTTCATACAATCACTCGACATTTTCTATAAAAGAATAATGATTTAATAACTTTTTTTTCGCTTTCATCATTTTCGTTGTAAAGATTAATAATTTATCCTGAATGCTTACGTAATAAATTTTTGTATCTAACCTCCATCCAAAGGAGACGAGAGAAACGCAAACAACAAGTAGATCCAGTAAATTGAATGCTGATCGACAAAATGCCCCTTCATGAAGTATAAAACCAAAAGAGATCATCTTGAGAAGGATTTCGACTGTGAAAACCGTAGTGAAAAAGTAGTCGAATTGATTGAGAATCTGCAATTCAAATACCAAAAACTGTTAATGTAATTTTTCTGGAGAGAGAGTTTTTAAACGTTTTCGAACAAAGTGGAATGGAAACATAAAAAAGTAGAAAATAACAGTGAGGACCCTCGAACTGAAATGAAAAGAAAGCGTTTCTAACGTCTTTACCTTGTTTCGCTCAGACGTTTCCACCAGCGGATCTTCAGCAGCCAACATGGCAGAAGAAATGAGGATGCAAACCAAAATCACATTACCAAACATACTGTGATTGATGAACCAGTGGCAAAATACACGGAATCTAAACAAACGGAGCAGACCTGAATCTGACATACTGTGTGATGTAGGATGTATCGTACAGTTCATAGATTTTGCATAGGAGAAGTTGCATAAGCTTTCCCTATGTCGTGACGGTGACGTCGTGACACAATATGTCTCACATTTCCCCATTTTGCAAAGTAAGCTCTGTAACTCCCAACAACGACTACAAGGTTACTACATTACACGATACTCACCTGTTCGTATGGGAAAAGATGAAGAAACTCGTTGCTTTTGGCAGAGGTTTGACTTTCGTCACGGTCTTGAGTTCCGACATTCTCCTGGGGCGAGCTGAGTCTTTCACTTCTTCGTCATCCTCGTCCATTTCCTCGTCACCTTCAACGCCTTCGTCTGTAACTCAAAATATCATTTTTGAAGGGGTATCTTTCCAATTGCAACCGCATTAACATATACTGTATAAAATGCACGCAAACCAAGACCAACCCAAAAAATGGAAAGAGTTTTCTAAATATTTATCTAAATATAAATAATCGTGAACTTATGACCCTCACAACCGTCATGCGACCAGAGCCTCATGGTTGTCATGATGTATTAAAGTGATAACTAACAAGAGTCACATCACTGACTTTCCATAAATCATCAATTCCAAGCATAATGGAGCTTTGCACCTTATCCTTACTAACCTGACTTACCTGACTTCCTTGTCTCCTTGTCCATTAGCATTAAAGAATAGTTAGTAGTGAAACATACAACATGATCACATCCATAACATACAAACATACTACATTTTATCAGATATTATATGTGCACAAGCAATCTTTGGTTTTTTCGTATGGGGCACTGTGACAAGACGTGTTGGATGCTTGAGTAAACAATACGAAGTGATGCTGATAAGAGCCGAGATCAATGACAAATGTAAGGACTACACTGAAGTCTGTATGTCTGGCAACAGGTGGTCAATTTTTTCCCCAACCACCGTCTCGTCAATAAATCAAGTGCACCTGATCATTTTTGGCACCAAGTTTAGAGAATAAGCATGGAGTAACATAGAAAATGGGAGTTCCTTATCAACGAATTATATCATAGTACTAAGTATATGCAATTGTGAAACCAAAACGAGGTGAAAGTAAATAAGAAAAAATAAGTGGGAAATTACCGTCTTCATGACTCCCTTTACTGTCTTGATAGGCATCTTCATCGTTCTCAAAGCTTGCCTGATGTTCCAGTTCCTCACTTTCTCTCCTACATAACGACATTTTCCATATCAGATTTATGTGTTGATGTTTAGTGCGTAAGTGTAATAGTGTAAACATGTCAATGACCAACTATAAATGGACTGTCATTTAAAGAGACTTAGAAAGCAATGAGCCGTAGATATACTCACACATCATCAGTGTTATTTTGATACTCGTCATCGCCTTCTTCTTCGTCCTCCTCTTCTTCTCCTTCTGCCCCTGGTGGAGGAGGTTCCTTGTCTTCATCAAGTTTTCCATCACCCTAAATTAGTAGTGCCAAAATATACTATTTTTCCATATTTTCAACACGATTGCCGTATAGTGTCGTAGTAAAAAGATGCGGAAAGCCATATTTTCTCATTAATTGCAAGCAAACATCTAAAAAGTAAGAGAAAGTGAAATGGAAACCTCGGCTTCCTCCTTTTCGATGGCTGTAAGAGATTCCGCATCTGCCAAATTGTCCACAGCGATGGCCAAGAAAACATTGAGAAGAATGTCTTGAAGAAAGCAAAAAAGAGCAAAACGTTTGCATGAACAAACTCACGCACACTGCATTATGACAATGAAGAAGAGTGGATAAGGCTTGGAGCCAAAAAATTGAGAAAATGGACTTGATGCATGGAGAAAGCAAAAGCAAAGGCTGAGCTCAAGTGGGTTCAAAGGGGAAGAGAGAAGCTTCAAATGTTGCTCTCTCTCTCACACACACACTTTCTCATACACTTCCCCATTTAGTAATACGGTTTGCCAGCTTGGCGTCTCGCGGGTTGGGGAGTCATCCCTTGAATAATTGTCTCCCGAGTCGAGGACATCCTCACGAGTCAAATTCCATGGTTGAGGATCACATCTCCACATCGTACACTCGGATTTATTTCCTTCCAGCGCATTTGGCTCAACCGTAATGACGCAATTATTTCCAGAACTAGTCAGTCTGCTGTTGTGTTCGCACTTTGTCTAGAGTTAACTCTAAGCCCTCAAAAAACTTTGGCACGACCGTGTTCCTCTCTTTATACTTCGCCTTGTCCATATTTCCCAACTTAAAAGGATGACCCCATCATGCTCCCGTGGACAAGAAGAAGGAACTTCCCAAAAATTTGCAATGTCATGTGCTTTGCATTTCAACGAGCACAGCAAACAAAGGGAACTACCAACCACAATCTTTATTATTGTAATAAATTCGTACTCAAACTAAAAATTACCCTATCTGATTATGCAACATTTGCTCAACATTATGAACGTTTCCCGAACTACTATACAGAAACTTCTGTATTAAACTTTGAGGAATCTTCCATAGGCGTTTATTCAACCTGATTCACATTAACCTTATAATACCACATATAGATAATTCGGACGAACATAAACATATTAACGCCGCAAGCCGTGAAAAAAGAGAGGAAGAGAATTTGTTCATATATATTAATGCTTTAGTGTTTCATTCTCTATGAGTAAATGTGGCAAGTCAAGTGTGAGACTTGAAGCTCATTCCGCCTCATCCGTCAACTTTCTTTGCGCTCTGGTGCTCACACCCACTTTCTCAACCTGACTTATAACAGTCGCGGTTTAAGATACAATAGATTTTTCCGGAGCTCTTTTCTCTTCCTATGGTTTTAACATGTGCCTGTTGGGCATTCAGCTTTCCGACATATTATATTCTTCTCCATATCAAAATCAGCCTTAGGACTTTATCACTAACTTCAGCGTTGACTATGACTTTCTTTTTTATTCTCTCCTCCGTGTGCAAACAATCATTTCTTCTCAGACGTTGCATTTAACAAAGGCAAAAAAAACAGAGTTGAAGGTACTCACAGTTGCCGCAGATGAAAAGAATGATGAAGTAGATGCAAGCTAGAATTCCAATTGAAGCCACTCCTCCATATGCGTTGATACCCAAGTACATGACTTCATTCCAATCTTCCCCCGTGAGGATCTGTAAATTAGCCCACAGGTCCATGTCATATGGTCACACGTTGAAATCGGCTTCATTATTTTCATGAAATATGATAATTGTTGTACGCACGCATCAATGTAAAAATAAGCATCAATAAGTAAAATCAACGTTTAACTAAAATCCAGTATAAACCCAGTTAAGTCTGCAAGTTCAGAAAAGTGAGAATTTTGCTTAACTTGAACTCTTGAACTATGACGCTCATGCGACTCTGACCTTAGGTTGAAGGTACATAGGTTTCAGACCTGGGGCAACGTAAGACATGGATTGAAGCATGCACGAAAGGGAAACTCAGCGTATTCTATTTGAAAGCGATTCTCTCTGACTACTAAATGAGAGACGTTTTGCGTCGCAGTGAAAACGCGTACGGGAGCTCAGCTCCGATTCTAACACTACTATTATATAAGATTTCATCAAGAACAAATATTGACTTGAATTGTTGCCTCGTTTGGTATAAAAGGTGTGTGGATTTGACATTTTGACATTTGCGGGTTTAGAATCATTGGGTGACGAAAGGAGGATTTGATGCAGCATATTTTATTCTAACTAGACTTATTTTTGCATAAATTTATATGAAGTCAGGAGCAGAGCTTTTATGAGATAAGGCATGACCACAAAAGACACGATTGGAACGAGTGGAGCGAGAAAAGAAAACTAACTTGGAAAACGGTGAGAAGACTTTGCCAGAAACTGTCAAAGTTGGTTCTTTCTTTGTCACTCGTGCTGTCGAAGTTAAATTTACCCCCAAAGACTTGCATTCCGAGCAGGGCAAAGATGACAATGAAGAGAAATAGAAGCAAGAGCAATGATGCTATAGACTGAATGGAATTCAGTAGAGAAGCTACGAGATTGGAAAGCGCTCGCCAGTATCTGAAATGTACAAATGAAGGATTTTTAGAAATTTAAGTATAATACCTATGCTAACTGTATTGTAAAGTTGATAAGATCCATCCAAAGGGTAACTGGTGATTTGTAACACCTTTCCATTAAAAGGGAGGGTTGTTGAAGATTCAAGAGGGAAGAAAGTGTGTGAGAAGAAAGACTTACTTGGTAACTTTAAAGACTCTGAGGAGACGAACACACCGTAGGACGGACACGCCAAGAGGTGGGATCACTTCAGTGTTTGTGAGAACTATCTCAAGAATACTGCTGAGAACGACGAAGCAATCGAAGCGGTTAAACAGTGACACAAAGTACCCCTGCGCATGTCAAAGACCAAATGTGAGTTACAATTTGGCAATTTTCTATGAGTAAAAGAGGCAGGTGACAAATAAGCATGTAGACGCACAGCGCAGAGTGAAAGGTAAACGAACCTGAAATCCCAGACTGAACATTTTTAGAAACATTTCCAGGCTGAATAGAATCACGAAGAACAGGTTGGTCACCTCTGTAAATTGAAAAGGATGCCAAAGTTCATTGTATCATTCACCTCGTTACAGAAAGAAAATGAAGACACTCTCTCCTCATTTTCCTTTCACTAAGCCAATCAAAGCATAAAATAATTTGACTTTCTCCACACCTCTCACACAACTTTTAACTTCAATTGAATTTCTCAGGATCCATTTCAATGGATACTCCACTCGGCTCGAAACTTTCTATAATTTGGCCATTTTACCATACTCCTAATAAATATGTGCTTTTTTGATATCATCGTTTTTTAACTCCTTTGAATTCTCGACGTGAGAGGTTGGCTGTGAAAGGCTAATGTACAGTAATTGAAAAGGCTTTGAGTGAAAAGTAAAAAGAATTCCATGTAGTAGTCTTGCCTTGGAAGTGGTCCAGCCATTCGGGCTGTTTGTAATGTTCCGTGGCTAAGATGCCCGTATTGAGAAAGACGAGGATAATGATGAGCCAGTAGAAAGCTTGAGACTTGACCGCTTTCCGGCACGCTCGTCGCATCCTCCGGATGAGCCTAAGACCAAATTGAAAAAGTTACATATTGAACAAAGAAAGTATAAAAAGCTCGTACGTCGTATTACATGCGTAGAAAGCACCCACCAACATTTTTTAAACCAGGGTTTGTACATCTACATAAGTAACCGTAGTACAGAAAAGGGTTTGCAATGTTTTTGAAGGACTTTTTTGTCCCGAGCAGCACTAGCATACTCCACTCCCACGTGCAATTTAACAACGACAAAGGAAATTAAATAAAATTTGTTAAGTGCACGCTACTTCCAACTTTGAGACATGACAAAAACAAAAAGGCAAACTCCAAATCACTATAACTCCTACGTCCTACGATCATTAAGTAAAGTATGTCTCAAAAAGTTGTCAGCAAAACAACTTTGCATTTGCAAGATTCGATCCGAATACATCCTAATTAAGAGGCCACTTTGTCAACGTACAGATCAGGAGCAAGCTTTTATATAAAACTAATTGCGTACTACGGCGCCATCACAGAGCGAATTTTCCTCATTTTTTGTTCTCCTTTGCGTTTGTGCTTAACTGTGTCAATCTGATCAGTTTTTTTGTATCTACTTCTCAAGACTGAATCGATATGAAATTACGTGTCTGTACTGAAAAGGGGTAAAGATTCTTCGCATCAGTCAAGAGATTTTCATTTCCTTCCATTTTTGGTTCTCAAAGTCAAGCTGTGCCTCTTCCTAGGGATTCTACAAGGGCGTTTATTACATTTTCTTCATTTCTCTCTCACTCTCACTTACTCTCTTTATCTTTCGGCGGCTCTCTTCACTAAACCAATACTCCAAATGTGACTTGAGTCCACAAATTCAATGCTTCCCACTTAAATCAAAATGAATCCTACGGTCAAATTCACTAGCAAGTCGAATAGCGAATATAGTAATTTTAATGGGATAATATTAGTATTGCGTTTACTACTTGGCTGCGGAAAGCATGAGGACGACATCGTCTAACATTGCTAATATAGGAAAATTTTTCAGTTCACACCACACTGTCTGATTTACGTACACGGTTTGGATGTGTCATTTGTGTGGAAAAAACATGGTTAAATTATACATAAGAGCATAATATCATTTTACTCGGTTTGTCGTATTGTCGTATTGTCCAGACTACGAATCATCTTGTTTTCATTGACAACAACGTCATTTACCCCTGTCTGCCACTTTTGACATTTGGGTTCAGGTGTGGCTGCGTGGATGTTTAGTTGGTCAAGTAGAAACGTGTAGAAGAAAAAACACAAAAGCCAAAATCCGAAGAGATGTGCGATGGGAGAGTACATAAAGGAGCAAAAGGTATAGAAAAGTACCTTTCACACGATCGCTTCTTTGTGTGTAACCAAGGAAGCCTTTGAGAAGCCGTGCCATCCGCATCTTCACCTTTGTCAGCATCTTCCAGCTCACCGGCTCCTTTGGCTATGAAAAGGATAGAACACGAGAAATGTTTCACCAATTTGATCAAAACATTTTTTCTGTCTGGGTCGGAAAGCAAAAGAAACCAACTCTTCTTCTGTACCGCAACGCAACCAACAGACCAACATTAGTCCACATAAAGACAAAACATGAGTCACAAAAATACGAGATTGCTGCAAATGCAATTTTATTTCTTGGCAACTCCTACTTTCTGAAGTGAAGCAAAGACACATCTTTCACTTCATGAAGTATATACTTTCTCCTACGATTTCTTCTGTTTTAAGTCTTTCCGCAAACGGCGCGACAGTGTCAACGCAATCGGACAATTTGGGCTTTTTTTTACTTGTACAAATGCCATCGTAGTCCTCCTCCTACTACTATATCTATATATTAAGTAATTTTTGCTGTTGAAAAGTGATTGAGAACAACTATTTTGAAAACGGTCCAGAGATCTTGCGGAAGCAGCATCAGAAAAATGGTACTCTGTTACTTTTTAGGACAGAGATAAAGACTAACAAAACCGCCTTTGCTATTGCTTCACTTGTTCGGCTGATTGGCTTTGAGCCATTTGGCTTTCGTGTAAAAGCCGTATCAAAGAAAAGAACCGAGACGTAGCGACAGGCACGACAATGTCAAACAGATAGACTTGCCATGCATGAAGTCATGTGTGTACACAACAACCACACTTTCGTGAGCACAATAGAAAATTGGGGAAAGATAGTGTCAAAGCAACAACTCACCTTTGTCCTCACCGTCCGGCTCAATGTCTTCCGCCTGAGTGATCCAATCCAGATAGCCTCGTAGATCTTCTTCAATCTGTTGTTTTTCACGCAGTTTGTGAAAGTCACCTCGAGCTTTGGCCTTTTCTCTTTCCTTTGAAAATTCTCTGCAAAACAACAATAAGGAAAAATTGGTAAATTCATTGGGGGTACTTCGAAATGTACAATTTTTGTACATTACATTTGCAAAAAGCCAGTAAACGCTACGTAAAAGGAAAAATAATAAAACCGGTTTACTGACCCGCTCAGAACACCGAGAATCAAATTCATCACAAAGAAAGCGCCAATGATAATCATGGAAATGAAGTAGATCCACTCCCAAGTGTTACCCATGGCGTCTTCAATCTAGAATACATCAAAATTTGAGATAAAGGCTAATCCTGGAAAACTCTACGTCACAAAGAAGAATAATATTAAAAATCTGACTCACGTTATACATTACTTGAGTCCAACCCTCCAAAGTTACACATTGGAAAACAGTGAGCATGGCAAGACCAAAATTATCAAAATTCGTAATTCCATGATTTGGTCCAACCCAAGGATCATAAGTAGTTTCATTACTCGGACAAAAGAATCCTTCCAGCGTCTTACAATCAAACCCGCCTCCACAAGGTCTTGGAGATGGCATCATTTTCTCTAATTAAGTTTTCGCGAATTGACAAAATTTCATGTTATAAAGCACTTATGGTTCCAGTTGCTCTATGAATTCAGCAGTAATGTAATATGGCTTACTGGTTTCGTTGTGTAAGCACGTTTTATGCATTTTCCCCGAAAATAACTCCAAGCCAATGATTGCGTAGATGATTATGACGAAGAGAACCAAAAGGGCGATATGAAGTAAAGGCACCATGGCACGGAGAATGGAATTCATGACCACTTGCAAACCTGTATTGTGCATAAACAAAATAAAAACCATCTTCCTATTTTGAGGACTGCATAAAAGTTGACTGTACAATACGAGACCAGCGAAAAATGCAATACGACTAGGACGGCATTCATTGAACTCGCTAAGCTACTACTTTAATACTTTCTCCACAAAGACAAAGAGACTATTACGCTCAACTAATGTTACGTTGTATTGTTGAAAAACACAGGAGCTAATCCACACCTTCCTTACTCGGAGTTTTTGTGCAATTACATACAAGACAAGATAATCCCCTCTAACATGTTCAGAAGACGGGCTCTTGTTCACGTTTTACTTTAGAATACTTGGAAGACACATTAATTCAGTAGGAAAGTACTTACTTGGGACGCCAGAGACGAGTCTCAGAGGTCTCAGTACACGGAATGCTCGAAGTGCTTTCACATCAAAACCCTCTTTCATCAAATTAGAGAGGGCTGTGCTAATTAACCTGTGCGGTTCCAAGATAATAAATTTCAAAATTATTGAACTTGAATTCGGTCAAACATCAAGTTCCATTTTTATAAAATTCGATTTTCATTGTAAATAATGTCCACAATACCCTATGACTACAATGGTGAAATCGAGGAAATTCCAGCCATTCCTCAAGTATGAGCCCGGATGAGCAACAAAACCATAAGCAATGATTTTCATGAAACATTCTGCCGTAAAAATTATCAAAAAAATGTACTCTATTTTCTCCTGCAATGACAAACCAAAAGAAGAATTTTATATAGGGAGTTGCATTTTTGTATCTTGCGTCAGTTTCATTATACATAGAAAAGTTTAAATTGTATTCTTTGGTACCAAGTATGCATTGGTGCTGTTGGAATCACTATTGGGGTATGGAGTGTACACTGCTAAGGCCACACAGTTCGCGAAGATTGTCAGAAGAATCAGGTACTCAAACGGCCTGTTGTTTAAAGTGACATTTCAAAAGGGAGTATAAAATGACAATTAATTGATTGCAGTTAGTATAATTAAGTGATGAAAAACTTACTTCCATTCCACAACATCAATACATAATTTACGTATGGGATTTTTGAGGGTGAAGAAAAAGAGTGCTCGAGGCGGACGGTCGGGAATGACCTTTCCCCGCCGTGCCGGCGGTCTTCGTTGTTTGTTGGCACTCATTGAAGTGGCGCTAAGAGCAGTTTGCCATGCTGATGACAGTGGTTTATCTTCTTCAGCTCCAGCTTTCCCTGGAGGTTGACCTGTGGTTGGAGAAGTTGGTGCTGTTGCTGTTGGACTGTTGGGTCCTCTAGAGATATTTGCTGGAGTAGTTGTGGTAGGACTGAGAGCAGAAGCTGGACGAACACCTCCGGGAACCGGACGTCGTACCGCAGGGTCCGAGGATTTAGTCGGAACAGCGGATCCTTTGAGTCCGGTTGAGCACGATGGCACCTGTCCGGTAGGTCCAGTTCGCAAACTCTCATGCTCTGTTCCACCTGCAATTAACAAAATGTCTTCAATTACAGAGGTCATCAAGATTACTATTGTTGTGAAGTTGAGTGCAAGATGATGTGGGTATAAGTGAGATATCATAAGATACAACACTGGAAAATGCTTCGAAAATGGAAATGTAGATAAGTTTCTGACATTTTTGTGGGGAGATACATGACTGGATTTGAGGTATGGCATAAGGTATGTAAACATTTTTTGAAAGCTCTTTTAACTTTGACGAAGATCGGGAAAAGAGTGCAGACAAACCGTGCAGCATGATTCAGTCACCGGATACATTTTAGTGAAATCCCGGGATGTTTTTATACAGCCTTTAAAAGGTTGTCATAAGGATCCTTGTGAAAAGTACATACAGCAACTAAGCATAAAGAGACGAGTGAGAAAGAAGAATTGTCGTCCGTGAAATGTGAAGATTGGCTTGGCATTCATAGATGACAGGGACGTGCTTATGCACTCTGCCCATTTTTGACACGAACAGCAAGGAAGTCATAGTCACGAGTCAGATATTGCACACAAGGCGAAAAGGTTTCGCAAATCGGCTCTCCTATCTCATCTCCTGTTGCCATATGGTGGCATGACTTGAAGCTCTTCTGGACTAAGTTCTGCTTCCCTGACAGCATTGTCGGTACCCGAGTGTGAGCCTCGTCCTCAGATGCATTTCCATCAGCCCGAGATGTGGAAGAAGCCTTTTCCTTCATAACCCCTTTCGCTAAAAAGAGGAGGTCTCTCTGTTTATTTCCGCTTCGTCTTTTTATCATCTCCCAGGTGCTGCTCTTCAGCTTTTGCATGTGCACTTCTCACTAGACTAGACTAGACTCACTACAATTTTTCTGGCATCTTGAGTCTTGACTCGCTCTTTCCCATAGCATAACCCCCAAAACGACCATATCCACTAAATGTTTCTGATTTTTCCTGCCATTTCTCAAGGAGTTTTCCCCCATCATCACAGCAATACCACCAGGAAACATAACACGCAAACACATACACACACTATACACATTTAGAAAAGAGGATTCAACATCATTTGTTCTGCACGTTTCTCTTTCGCATACTTTCAGTCTCAGAATCCACGCGCACATCATATTTTATTAGTGCTACATACATCTCAAAGTCTCGGCTGAAAGCTCAGCTTCTTCTTGAACTGGGTGGACGGACGGAATGGAATATTTAAGATTTTGCATATCAGACACATTCTTGTACGCATTTTCTCCTTCAGAACGAGTGCTAGTGAGACATAAAGAGAACAATAACGAGAATGCAAATGATTCAAAAGACGGATGTACACTTCGTTTGGCTCTTGTGGCTTAATCGGACATCACCGTTTGGTAGTTCCGATTTTTTGTTGACTCCAACTTTACGACTCATTATTCTGCATGTGTGAGAGACTCCAGTCATATTGGACAATTGGAGAAAGAGAAACGTTGCGTTCTCCAGAAGGGCCACATGGAAGAAAACCAAGCTTTGGCAACTTCACCACGTGCGGCACCGAGCCAAGAATGTCTCGCCTTTTCTCTTTTGACTATAGATATATGCATGTCTGACACACATACACATATTATGTACTTATACACTACTACATTGTACTAATAGTAGTACACACTCATCTCTGCATGAACGGCAGGAAGAAAACAACCCGAGGAATACAGGCCAAAATCATTTCCACCAAAGGCAAATGCACTCAGAGATTGTCAAACTTATAGTTAAGGAATACACACAAAGTTTGTAGTGTCATAAAACGAAGCACACTCATTTCCATGCAAGACAGCGTGTCTCTCCATGCCCACATTAACTACCATTCGGTTTCACTAAGAAACAATCGTATTATCCGAAAATGACATGTTTCTGTATTCCTTATAATTTGTCCATGGGGAATTGGAACATCACATAAGATTCGTTTAGAATCCCTATTAAAACTTTGTGGTTCATGGCGACCCATCCGACTCAAAATTATATGCGAGCAAGAAAGTGAGCACCTGTTGGCCAATTCGAATAATTTAGCACAATACGTACGACTGGTACGACTGTACTATACGATAAAAAAACTGCACATGTGTCCTCTAAGTATTGTACGCTATGGAACTGGAATTCGTTAAAGGTGTTGTAGTAATGTAATTTTGTATGTGCAATTTGATACAGTTCAGTTAGCTGGAAAAGTGACAAAAGATGCTTTTTGCTCATTCAAAAGTGTATCCTTTGTGCTTTATACTATAGTTTGAGGTGCATAGTGAAGTCATTCCATCTTTCCATCACACATCCAGCTGTGGTTTTGAGTGACTCACTCTGTCATTTCCCAATACTATGTGTGTATATTATGATGAGAAACTCCAAACTGCTTGCCGATTGTGCTTTTTCCAATTCGCCAAACTTCTGGCACCGAAGAAAAGCTTTTTTGTTCTTGTTAGTTGTACTTCCATAGCACACTTCAAACATTGGTTCTTTTTCCTTTTTGAATTCCTTGAGTCATGTCTCAACCGAGAGTATTTAAGCGTGGATTTTCCACCATGCAAAAGCCAGTGTTCAGTTTCAATGTTTCAACTACGGAACGGACGGCTTGTTTAAGCATTACTCTCAATATGACTAAAACTGGAACAACACAAGAGTGAGCGAGCACAATTCATTACTCGTGCAAGTTTCTCTCAACTTTTCAACGTTTACTAGTCACCATGCATTGCCATCAGCACTCATAACCTCACTCATCATTATAGTTCCTCACACTTACTGGACTATAATTAAACTTAACCTAAAAGAAAAAAAAACTCCCGTATGTTATTTTCAGCATCCGATTACCAACAACATTTTCCTAATTTTAGCTTTCCGTCACGTCTTTTTCCCTGTCGGAAATTTTCACATTCACATCATCTCTCAAAAGAAAAATATATAATGCTAACACTCCTTTTAATTCTGTCTCAACCTTGCTCACCGGGTGTAAAATTGGGGAATTGTGTGCAGTAAAACCCGCCATGACAAATCTTTCTAACATGAATCATGTTTTCTGTGAAACCAGTCACAGAAAATATACTTTCAAAAGTTCATCTCACAGTTTGAGAGCTGAGAGCTTACAAAGTACTATAAACGAGCGATGATGAGCCCATTCCTCCATTCTAGCAGAGTAATTGTTCCTTTCAAAGTTTCAAACTGAAACTGGCATTCGTAAAATGTACAATGGAGGTGAAATGATGTTTCTCATAAACTTTCTTAGTGCAGCAGTTCTGTTCTCTTTACCCACAACTGGATCGGTGGTTTGAGATGGTTTTAATATTATAGTGTTAGAGCCAATGTCCCAATGTCCTCAGGGTCAATTTGAGACTACTAAAGAAAGTAACTGTTAAATTTTAGGAGCGTTCCTTTAATCCACCATAACAAGTCATTAATTAATTATAGCATTAATTTGAGTAGGGTCGATGATGGGTTTGCATTGAACCAGTCTTAGGTTATCTATAGTGTAACAGACAGCGTGATTTTGTGTAATTTTAATAAAGATAAAAGTACATGCATAAATGATAAAAAATGCTTTCGGCCATGCTGAAAATTTTGTTACGTTGCTAAACTTTATCGTGTGGACGTGACAGTTTTAAGTTTGAAAATGCCGTATGCGCTAGAAAGCAAACATTAAGACTTCATCGTCGTCACTTGTGTGGGTCAAAGGCTACTGCTTGCTATTGCTCCTCGGTTCATCTTCTTGAGTCCAAGTATACGTGGAGAAACTTGAAGTCAACAGAAGAAAAAACTTTTTGCTTGTCCACAAACAAAATTCATTCAAGAGGTATTTACTATAGGATAAAGTAGTACGTTATGAACTAAAAGCTAAAGGGATGTATAGTAGGGGCAGGAATATCTTCATCGTTGTCACCATTAAGACTAGTATAAGTTACTAATACCCAAAGAAAAACTCTTGCTTGGAGTGACAGTATGTGGTCAAATTGCGTGTTTTCTTCCAGAAGACAGGATGTTGTTCCAGATTGAGTACGCAAACTTCTTCCGTTTCTCTTTTCTCATTTTATTAAAAGCTCTTTCTGGGTGATAGAGAGACCGTGGAACACGAGTGCGAGTGGAGAAAAGAGACGTGAGATTGTTAGAATGTTAGAATGTTCTCCGTATAGTTTAGTTAAGCTAACAGTGTCTTTTTTTCTCTTTTACCCCTTTTTTTTCTACTAGGCACGCTTTCGCTTGGATAAGTTGCGGCATGAGTGACCTCAAAGTGCCTGTGACAAGATGTCCTTTATCGCCTACACCATTTCACAACACGTCTGCCAGTTCCTTTTCGAGATTTCTATAAAATGCTCTTTCATTTCATGTTTAAAATCCGGCGTAGTGTGTTTCATATTGAAGTCATTAAATAAGGACAAGATCAAACTTTTGCTTCTCTGTCTGTAGTACTCATTTTCTGGAGAGAAGTGATAGGTTGACTTTGGCTTGTCATGTCATTTTCCTCATATTTCAATAGCACCGTCACGTAAGCAATTTGAATTCAAGTAAACAATTCAATTACATTAGCATAAATGCACACAAGCTGTAGGAATTTCCTATCTTTACTCATGCATACTTTAATTTACTTTTTCATGAGCTCTGCAAATATCTACGATGTAATTTTTTTGCAAAGCTCAAAGCAAACGTAAAGAAAGCTTTCACTTTTCAAGTATAGCTTTTGAAGTGTTCGTTGGAGAAGTGAAAAAAACACTTTAACATATCATGCAAGGACAAGCAAGAAACGCTCCTTCTGAGGAAGATGCAACTCCTTGTAAACATACCGACATGTATGTAATTTATATTTTTACGATTATGTGCTTACAGTAGTGTCGGGTCATATTATGAGATCGCGCCAGACATTTTTATTATGCTTTTAATAAGTAACCATAAAATAGAATACTTTGCTCTGCGTATTTTTTTATGTATCCATTTGGTATTATACACCGGTCTGTCGCATATTATTAATTCCCAAATATTGATTCTTCGGTGTGACTGTGTGTCATTGTGTTTATTCATGCTTTCTTTTCTTATCCCAATTTTTGAGTCCCACATTTCCCACTTGTAGAAACCATTTCACAACAAAACAAAAATGTCAAATGACTTTTTTTTATTGGGTCCTGGTTATAAAAGCCTCAAGTTACCAAGTTGGAAGGTCTGATTCGTTCTGCTTTGGAACGAGTTTGGAACTCTGAAAGTTGCATTACATGCAATGCATCGATGAAATTCAGTGTCACTGTGTCACACGAAACTCTGTGCACCACAAAAGTTGAAACCTTGAAACAATGAGGCTTTGAGCTGGAGTCAAAACTCCAAGGGTGTCGTCGGAGACCCTTAGACCTTTCCAGCAAATTCTCATATAAATTGTTACAAAATGGTGACATTAATGTCCAAACCACCTTGAGCTCCGCTGGATCATGTCATGAACTCTCTGGTATTTGTATACCATGTCAAATTTAGTGCATGACCCTCTCCAGCTTCTTAAACTGAAGATGCAATTTCATCCCTTATTTCTTCTTAAAGAAACACTCAAATCTTTCTTTCACTTTGGGTATTTTAACGGACTGACCTATTGTCATGCGAAGTATAGACGACTTGGTATCGAGTCCTACAGCTCCTACACCTGCTTCCTGGAACTGTCTGACTGACTGTTGCTGATCTGATCTCTTTCCAACTTTATACCACACTCACGACAAAATGTGTGTTGTCTGTCAATCGAGCTTCAAGTGAAAACGAAACAGTCCAACTTAGAACGTCTAATCGGAATGATGTTGTCAAAAAGAGTCACAAGTGTCTATAGGCACTAAAAACACTAACGATAGTATCTTACCGTAGTTGAATTTTGCAACTATAATCGTTAACAATGGGCCAGAAACATAAAGTTTTCAGTTGCTCAGTTATAGCGGTAAGCAAAAATTATTATTTTTGTTTAAATTCCCATTAATTTTAGCATTTTGTCGAATTTTGCATTTCACATCTTGATACGGCCTATATGCCTAACTAAATGTATGATGATGTGCATACTTCAATATTAAATTTAAATAAAGAGTTTAAAAAAAAGCACTTTGCAATTTGTATTCAAGCACTTTCACAGAGCTTTTAAATAGTAAAAGCTGTGATATTAAGCATAGCACTTCTGCTACTACTTTTGCTTTTGCAAATTTCTATAGTACCAGCACCATGTGTGTCGTTGTGATTTAAAGACCACCTCTATTGATTTACAATAGCGCAGAATGCAATAAGTGTGACATGAAGTGTGAACGTACGAGTTGTAAAAGTGCTATATTTATAATTCTAGTTCAACGTAATAGTCATATGGCAATTTGAAATTACGTAATTAGAGTGAGTGAGTTGAGGAGGTTTTTGAGGTATGTACAATCTGTGTACATAAGGTTTGCTTCCCTTTCATTCATCTACAAAACGCATCTGTTCTCACTTTTCATATTGGTTAATTTTATTTTGTGTATTTGTGACGACGGCGCCGCACAGTTTACAAGGAGAACACGGTGGCGTCGGTCTCCATCTCTCTTTCTGCATGTCATGTTGTCCATGTTTGTAGTCGTCGAGTATGACTACTCTTTAGCATAGCATTTATGAAAATGTAACATGAAAATCTGTACCATGGACCACTTGGTGGTCTTGTCAGTAGACCAATCTGATGACCACTCTATGGAAATGCAGGTCCACCTATAAATAGAGTCCTTCGTATTTTTTTCTCCATCATTCCAGATGTTGAAAGAAGGAAAAACTGAGATAGTACAGTAAACTGATTTCATGACAGAGATAGTATAAGGAAAAAATGCTACTTTTTTGCTAGCATGGGAGATAGGACCAACTGAGACCATGCATATCTTGCAATGTCTACTAGCAACCTATCATCCTCATCCTCTTAGAGTTCTCTTCTCTACTGAGAATTCTGAGAATGCTGAGAAGTCTCGTGATGTAACAACCTCATGCTTGAGGGAATCATTGATGATTGAATAAATAAATAATATTTTTATGCTAGTTAATTGCAGCTATAAGAGGTGAACAATCATTCGTACAAGTCGAGGCTAAGGGGTATGGACATTTAGAAAGAAATGCAGTGGCATAATAAGTTCATACACCAATTTATTTGCAGTGGGTCAGCCATCAGTAATAAAACTTTTTCACCTCAATAAATGCAGTTCTGCACAGACTGATTTAGTGCGCAAAGCTGAATTTGTCTCAGTTTGTTTGTAACTTGTCGGTTTGGCGGATTCGGTCTTTGTGGAAGCATCAGACTGGGATAAAAGCAGGAATAAATATCGTACTAAAAGTTTCTGCAACCTTGCAATTTACACGGTTTGTTGACGTTTCATACTCAATTATGAAACACGACACTGACGGTCGCTTCCTGCAAAATTTCACTAACAAAACAACCTAGGAAGCAAACCAACCATCCACAATGTTAGACGTCAGACAAGTCTTCAGTAAAGTTGAGTCCAAAAAAGCTGAAACATGCTTCATGTTGCTGTACTTAAAAGAAGAAGCAGAGTATAAACTATAAACTTTTGAGAACTCCGTTGGCCGAAGGGATTCGTGTAGGCTCAAGGCGGACGACTACCGACTTCATTTCACTTGGCAGTCTGCGTGTAAAATGACTTAATACAAGAACATATAGCACAACTTACACAATACTAAAATGCGCTTTGAGGCTTGGGTTTCTAAGTAATGTTAGTATAATATTACATTTTACATTATGTTGACGATGAAAACCGAGTTTCAGTTTGCTGTAGTATAGAATTTTAATAAACCAAGTGTGCCCTGCTGATTTACTTCCATGTCAATTTCCTGTTCAGTCCCTACTGTCTGCGTGAGTCACAGAGAGTCTAATGCAGTTTGGGTCAGGTTAGGATTTTGTCCGTATATGTAGTAGTACTTTACAAAGCAACGTCTTCTGACCAAGTTTGTGATCACGAGTGAGTGACACTATCTCTATGAGATAATGGACGCAACTTTCTTCTTTCGTCTCTCTGTCTGGTCCAGTTCAGACTCTCTTGGACACTAGAGCATTCTGTCATTTATAGTTATAGTATAGGTCCGGTCGGTTCCTTACAACCTCTATATATTCCTACTTTATTATCCCTTGGCCTCGGATAAGTGTG
The DNA here is from genome assembly GCA_019776145.1 of Harlomillsia oculata. Classification (NCBI taxonomy): domain Eukaryota; kingdom Metazoa; phylum Arthropoda; class Collembola; order Entomobryomorpha; family Oncopoduridae; genus Harlomillsia; species Harlomillsia oculata. The sequence goes on along the minus strand of JABASF010000460.1, from coordinate 19,718 downwards.
CACTATGGCTCGTTACTACCATAACACTAGGATTTTCCTCATTTGGTCCGAAAAGCGTTATCTAGCCAGAAGAGTCGTCTTATATCGTACTTGATCTTTTGCGAGTCTAGACTAGACTACATACACGAGTCGAATTGACCTGCTCTTTGCTCATCTCTACGAAAACACAACAATCATATCATACTAATCCCTATCTTTACAAGTAAACTAGGAACCAATGGTATGGGTAACGTGGAAATCGAAATACAAGTTAGTATACAATGACAAGACTTATTAACATTTCAATCGTTGTACATTAAGTTGAGGAGGCAAGGAGGCTAACTGAAAATTCGGTAGTACACTGATGTGGTGAGCGTTGGATCGTTTATCTTATTGCGTCCTTATATACTTTTATACTACACACTATGTATTTGTTCTCCGTATTTTACTACTGTACGAGTTTTAACTATACGTCTAAACTGACAACGAGACTCAGAGAGGAAACCTCCTTTCCAGACTCAGGAGAGTGCAAATCCTATGGCATTCTGCCAGCTAAAGCTACAGCGGAAGCATTGCTCCAATATTCTTTTTCATGCAATAGCCTTTTTTTATTCCAAAACTGCATACCATTCAGCTTATGTTACACTCAAACTCGTCTATTTCACCACTATACAAAAGAAGACTGGGCTCTTTTGAGAAATTTAAAATTATTGAACATCCTTACGCATTTCATTATTACTGCTTATTCGTCTTTTGTGAATTGGACAATTCGCGAAAGTCGAAACTTTTGTCCGTCCGTAGTCCTTATGTTACTTCATCTCATTTTTCGGTGTGTGAAGTTGGTGAGATGGTCACAAGCAGAAAATTAGCAAGCCCGGAAAATTAAATTCGGGTTAAACAGTCTTGGTAATTTAATTACGTGTTCTCTGAACTGCACAAATTCAGTCATAGACACGTTTAGTAGGGCATAAATATGACTTAGGATCGCACAACGGCACAACCTTTTCCATGCTATGCAGTAGCGGGATTTTCCTGTGGTGGGGTTCATTAGCAGTCAACCAAGTGATGATCACAGTGACAACGCCGTATCTTGTATGAATCTGATTATTTATTCTATTAATTCTATAGTCGCAGCCACGCTTTTGCCCTCCTTGTCCTCAACATTCTTATACTGTTTAGCTGTACACGATAATAATTGGCTGTATATACTTGTGCGTTTCTTCACAAAGTCATATTTAATCCCAAAATCTTTTCGGTTCCTTTCGTGGTTCTGTAGACTGTATCTGTATTCATCTACATAAATTTTACATCTTGGTTAATTGGAGTACAAAATGTTTTATCTCTTGCATTTTGAGGCACAAGAAATCCTAACACAATTTTTACCGTTATCCTTATTTATATTTGAAAAATCATTTCAATTGTTGATGGCAAAATGCACTATGTAATATTGTAAAGTCATCACTTTCCCGGAAATTCAAAGTTAATGAATATCCCTTATTGAGCTAAAAGATTTGAAATGATTTGTTCTGTTTCGTAACGTTGTAAAGTGCAGTAGTGCATAGTGCCTTAACATTTCAGCTGCCGTTGTCAGTACGTTGTCCTCGTGCTGTACAGTTCTTACAGTTGTACTGTATAAAAAATGCTGGAATGGGTATATTGTATATAAAACATAAAAGCAGTATTATTTCTCTAAAAATGTTGGATTTCTCAAATAATATAAATCCCTACGGAATTTATAGTCTGCAGACCTATCAACTCGTTTTCCCCAGTTCATTAATTTCTTAAAAAATAGTCCGGTCTACTAAAAAAAGTCCAAATGCAGTACATAGTACATATGGTTTTTGTTCATTATTCCTTATCCAGTCTCCCATGCTCGCAGTTTGTACATGTCATTTCACAATACGGTTCAGTAGTATTTTCTATTTTGTATGCGGATTATTATGCAGTCCAGTATAATAGTTTGTGTAAAATCTCTCATTCAAAGCTTACATTTTCAGTCCAAAAAATGGTTGAAGCATTTTAAGCATTTTGGATCTCAAGATGGGCCTTCTGGAAAAGCTAGCTAACAACTAGCTTTGTGAGAATATGACAAAACTCCTACTTGTGTGCAAGGTTAAATGTCCCCAATGTTACATTGTTACATACTAAAACTTTTGAGGACTGTTGACGTTTTAATGCCACCATGAAAAGTGACCTGTGGCAGACACCGGCTTCAGCGGTCCACAAGTAGCCAAAGACTAAATGGAAATGTTATTGTGCGACTGACTGCAACTCTGCTGACCTCAGTCGGAGACGGTGACTAATTAGATGTCTGCTGTTAAAAGACGACATCAAAATAATGTATATTTAACTCTTGAGCATTATAACATTGTAAGCTTAGAATGTTCAACGAAAATAAGGACAGTTTCAGATATGGTTGATGTAAATTATAATAAAATATGGAATCATGTCTCGATGACCAATAGCTTTCAACACACCATATCAGAGTAATGAAAATATCTTGAAAACTAGGAATCCGTATAGTTAATCGAGAATTGTACCAGAGCATTAACTATAATGAACACAAAATGACGGAAACTAGGAAAATAGAATTACAAGAATAATGGTCAATTTGGTAGGAATAGACGGTACTTATTACAAAGTTCACTGTGGACTGTGGACACAAGGTCCAATGCACACAATTGCCATAGGCGGGCAACCGGGGTAATACCAGACCTACGTTCTACGTTAATACGGCATAGAGAAAAATGTACGGTGACTAGAATTTGTAGTTTTGAGAAACTTTTCATCAGCACCAGTCCAAATCCTTTCCTTTCTATCTTCTCATACCCAAAAGTGGAAGAAGTAAGGATAAGGACGTAAGGAGTAAGTATAACATGAACTCACGAACCACGAACAATGAGTGTCTCAAGCCACGAACAAGCAATGGAAACACAGAGACGTTTGCGAAACTTTTCAGACGAAAAAAAAATCTGTATGAACCTTCTGTTTACTTTCTTTTACCGGACTCACCAACCTTTGTCTATTTGCTTGCTCTCTTGAGCCAAACTTAACCTACGGATTTACCTCCCACTCATGAAATTCACAGTCTGTGAACCAACCGTTTGTTGTTGAGGTGAAACAGTTTGCAATTGTCCTCAACACGATTTGAGTCTACATTATTTTCTTGGTCAACAAAATATATAAACGAGAAACGTGCACAATCAACTGCGAATCGGTAGTTTGGACAGTGTCATTCTGGGATTTCTATAGAGTTTCAATTAAAACTTCAAAAATATTTCCCAAATCTCGTATTTTCCATTTGTTTAGTTCTTGAAAATACATTTTGAGGATGCCATTGAAAGTATCATAAACACTTTTACAGTTGTTGACAAGTTTTGACAGCTTGAAGCCGTGTCCAGAGGCAAAAGGAATCCTATTGACGTATTGTTTTTCTTCTTACGTGCCTGTCAATATTTTGAAAAAAGCAGCATCGCATAGATTCTATCTTAATATAGTAGAAATATGAAATTCAAGCGTGATATTATATAACCAAAAGACAAAAGACAAAAGACCATGCCTTTCCTATAGAAGACACACAAGGGTTTTCGCTAAAAGACCATTAGAACGAACAAAAGGAAAGCAGATAATTTGGCACTCATTGCGACAAGATGTATGGACAGTTGACACGTCGAAGTGTCGTCATCATGTTGCAAAGCCGACGTGATAACGAACGCTCAAGATGAGACTCCACACGACTGTATTTAGTATAAGCAATACTACTTGTGCACGGTTCGTGCACACAATCCGCAATAAAAGGCGTTGTCGACGACAAATCTACTGTTTGCATTTATATAGTGTATTAGTATACTTCAAGTAGGAACTAAAAGGAAAGAAAGACAAAAAGGCTTATCACAGCCAACAATGCCGACACGAAACATTTTATACGTTAATTTATCTCCTGATTGTCGAGTGGGTGCTCTACTCGCAAAGCATGGCGAGAGCAAGATAACACTTTGGCATTGGCACAAGCTCGATGAAGAGCGAATTACCAATTGCTTTCTTTCATTACGGAATTGAGTTCGCGTGCCAACCTCACTGTAGCGTTTATATAAGCATTCATTAATTTGTTTTTCCACTGTCACCTCTCATTACGAATTTTCAATGGAGAATTGGCTTTTCACATTTTCAAGTGAAGTCAATTTACTTCTTAATAGATTTCGCCCCTTGTTTGCTTTCCCTTTGTTAAACGTTAAATCACAAGAGCACCGAAGGAAGTGAACACCTCGACTTAGGTACATAGAAGATTATAGACTTTATAGAAACGTAAAGTGCAGTCTTGCATGATTACATTGTGAACGTTTCACACTAGATGTATTAGGAGAGAAAATTCATCAAATTTTAACGAATCCAAATGCAGAAATCAGAATTTTAAAGAGTCCTAAAAAAGAACTTACCAAGTCGACCAGCCATAGTGAATGATTACCGATGAGTACACAAACACACAAAGAAGATGAAATCACAATATCTTTCAAACTGAAAGACTCCGCAAAGGGTAAAAAGGCAGGAAAGAACTTAATGAAGAAGCCTAAGTTATGCAAATTGACGAAATCTTGTGGGATATGTAGTTTAACACGTTTAGAGGAACACACATAAAGTGACAAAATCGAAGTTGGGATTCTGTCAGTTGGATGAGGTCATAAAACACTTCACATGAGAATGGCATGATAGAAATTGAGTTCACAGTAATTTTTCATAATTTTCTTGTCCATGTCTCTTTTTTAATTGTTTTTCTATAGCCCGTGTAAAGTGCAAGTATAGTATTGTATTTGTAAGCTTTCACAACTTTTTATTATAATGGAATGGAAAATAAATAAATGTCAAGAAGTAACGATGATGTAAAATGTTGTGCTCACAAAAGGATACGTTCTGTTTCAGATAAAAGAGTGCATATCGGTCAATTTTGACTGTCAATTGCAATGGATAACGTAGTTGCTAAAAGAGCAAGTTTATTCAGTAGTGACAACTGGAGAAAGCAAAGTTCCAAAGAAGTTTGGGTTTTTCCGTCTTTTGTTTGTAGACACGACTTGCACCTGCAATCGGGCCCCTTTGGAAGGAAAAAAAATTAAGTTATTGATACGAAGTGCATTGGAACATTATTGAAGAGATGACGACGACGGTGCACCATCACCACCGTGGCAGTTGAGCTTTCCTTCCATATTGTGGTCAAAATGTAACTACTGGTATGACTGCAACTTGCATTATTGGTTCGTGCGATGAGTCGAAAGTCTACCCATTTCCATGTAGTAGTCGTAGTCTGATCCATCTCGAAGTCGAATTTGGCACACCGCATAATCTCTTCGTTTCTCTCTTGCTCTTTTGCAATGTGGAACATTCCCTTCCGAGTAATTCAATCAGGCGGACAGTCACTCTTAAGACTACGGAGCAATTAGATTCCCTACTTGACTTGTTTACTCAAGCAAAAGGACAAAGTCACTTTCGCCACACGGACGGTCGCCGATCCCAAATTCACTCTCGTTTCTTGTATTCCAAAATGACTTTTCGTCCTATTCTTCTGGACAAAAACCCCGATGCAATATTTAAGCAAAACGTGGCCACGGTTTATGTGACCTGTTCATGGGATTCCTCTATCTATTATTCTTACACCGTTTGGAACGTCTCAACGTAATAGTAATAGCATATCGTTTCAAAAACCAAGATTCGTTCTCAGTCCTCCTTATCCTTTGACTTGCTTGATGTGTCTCTCTTTCTGACCATGAAAGCGTCACGTGCATCAAATGCCCAGAAAAAATTGCTTCATTTGGTCACCATTCAGAGACCATAATTAGAATCACGTTCTCATCTTTTACGGATTATTAAGTGCCTATAGTATAGTAGATATATTACTGTCTTTTCGACCATTTGGATTTTATCAAGAAACTCGCTTCCACAAAAAAAGCTTGTCAAAGCATATATAATACCTGACTTTTTTAAGTTCCTAGTATATTTTTTTTACAAAAAAAGGCAATATGTCACTATAATCGAGAATTGGGGCTTAAGAACGTGCTGCAACGGTGCAGCCGGGTTCGAGTTGTTATTTCTTATCAAGTCAGAGGATACGTTTGAAGGCACACGCTACATGGAATCTAATAATAAGGACGACAATCAAACTATTGATTCTGTTTATTATAAACCCTCTTATCAACTGCCATAAGTATAATATAAAAATGAATAGATAGCATTAGCGTTTTACTGCTTTGTATTTTCATGTAAAGTTAAAAAACAAGGTTTCAACAAGATTATATGAAACCAGCATTTATATATGAGACCTTCAAAGTTCCGTCAACTTCACAGTTCTCTTTAGAATAGGGGTTTCCATAAAAATCAAAGGCGTAAAAATAGATGTTTAGAGTTAAAGAGACAGAAGAGCATATAACCCACCACGTCTAATGTCAAATGACATGGCTGACTAATGTACTAAATAGTATCAACATTTCAATCAGGAAGAATTCCTCTGAAATGCGGCTTTACGTATGTTAGAAATGTTGATGATGCTGACATTTAAAAAGGGCAGTGGAATCTTTAACAAATAAATACCATTCGCATTCCGCAATGCACTTAGCAATTTCTTTGTAATGCTATTTCGACAGTAATTTTCTGACTTTGTTCATTCCAACATAAAGTTATTTTGAGGGATATGAATGATTCAGCATGTCTTTACTAAAATAAAGTAAGCATATATAAAGCCGGAATAATTCTAATTTTACGGACTGTAAAAGAGGACAGACTCAAGTGATGTGGTTTTCCACTGTCTGGGTTTTGGGTACCGGCTTACCTTTTTTCACGTGCATAAGATAAAATGCAAGTGAGTCAATTCCTTTAACTCTTTCGAAAGTGGTTCTGAATTCTGATTTCTGACAAAACATAACTGGGACGTTGTGTTGTCACTTGTCCTTGCCTACTACAAGACTCGAGGCAATGAACTACCCTTATAAATAGAAAATATGGTCATTTATTATATGCTCATTGGGGTAAAGGAAGCGGTTAACCAAAATTGAAGGATTATTTTCCAACAAGTCAAGTTGAGCGTCTAACTGCTATAATTGTTTTGAGAGTTGGTCTGGTGGTTCTCCTCTTTCTTGATCTGGACCACTTGCACCAGTAAAGATATAATAAACCAAACAGGAACCTTTCTGTTTCAGTCAGTCACACATTGTAGTCGGGAGAAGTTACATGGTCACAACGTCTCACGACTCCCTCACGACAATACTCTTAGAACGGAATTTAGGACGCACACGCAATAGTATGAATCTTTGAGATTCTTCTGGGGTACTCTGAAACAGGAGAAGACTAATATAAACACCCAATGTAGACACACGCTGTGTGATTCAAGTTTCTCCTGAACGCTAGTAAAACTGTGATTTTGAGTTGAAGACTAATTATAATAGTTTGTTATTTTTTGATGTGACAGGTTGTAAGAAAACTGTTTTACTGGGAAATGTGAACAGTTTTTGGAATCAGGAGAAAGCTATGTTGTGTGCATGCGGCAACGGACTAGACTAAACTGGAAGTGGGATTCATGAGTGAGTCTGGGTACTGCTGTTCCGTTTTCCCGCATGTCTCCCGAATTCACCCGTCTCATCCTCCACAAAACCTCAGAGCTTAGCATGATACAATGCAAGAGGAGAAAAAAACCCGGCTGAATAGCTTTCCTGGTATCCTAGTACGTATGAAAATATACTTTACTTTGTTCTTTTGAAATGCTCTCATTTAACTCCCACATTAGTTCCACGAATCTACTTAATGTTTATGATTTCTATATCAAAATGTAAAATGTACTGTGCAATTTGGAAATGAATAATAAGATTTTTAGAAATGTAAATCAAGCTTTGTCATTGATTGTGTTAGTTTAAAACTTCGAAAATAATCCAGATTGGATTGACTTTTTGTGATACTTGCTTCGTTCGTTATTCAATTTAGATGGACTTTTTGCGAGTACTTTTCAATTTGGTATTTTTCTTTGCGCTGTGCAGTTTATTTTCATATTTTGGAAAAATTCTCTTTCTTATATGATTCCTAAAGTTAACTTTCTCTTCATCATGAGTTGCTACGACTGTCTTAAGATACTTTATTATAACTTTTATAACTTTTACAACTCGGTTGTTTGATGTGTATATACAGAGCACCCTCATCAGAATCAACAGGTTGAGCGACCGCTCTACAATTCTGTTGCCGTCAGCAAACACCGTCGTCGTTTGTCCAGTATAATATGAAGAAATCTGACTATGCGACTCGAGAACCAAGCGCCAATAATCTCAGAGAAGTCTCTTTATAATCTCGTTTTAAAGCTTTGTCGATTCTTTTTTTTTTGCAAAATCATGCAAAAGCAGCTTTCGACTGCAGTACACGAACACGAATAACGGAATGAACCACATTTTTGTATTGTAGTCCAATTAACTTACTAATATTTACTAACTTTGCTATACTTCTAAGAGATTGTTGTAAATTTGCTTTTAGTACGTATAGCGTTGATTTCGAAAACAAGATTAAAAGCTACATCCGACCAATCTGTACGAGCATAAAAAGCTTGGTTGCGATTTGCGAATGAAAGCGATATCTTGCTTCTCCGCTTTGTAACAGTGCTGCACTTTTGCGACGTCCGCAAACAGTCGCTCCTGTCTTGAATCCTGAACGCGGTTCGGTTTTGGTGTTTAGTGTTTACTCTCACTGAACCTGCGTGACAGACGAAGGGTCACAAGGAAAGTGGTATTGCAAACAAATGCAGTACTATTTATAAATTAAGTTCGTATCATGAAGCAATGTACATAGTACCAATAATGTAGGTAATTCGAATTTAATTGAAAGAAAGTATAATCCAGTGTGCTATTTATATTAGCATTATTGGTGTTCATTTCTTGCTCGCAACGGGCTCAACGATCACTTCATAACTTCATACGCACTTTCAATCGGACTGCCCTTCAGTGCCGACCACTTCGCAAGATAACCTTAAAAGTTGACATGACATTAGAAATGGTGTCCATCCCCATTCTCATCTCAACGTTATCGTGCGTTGCGGTCGACACCGGACGGCCCTCAGATTGAAGAAATCTACCGAATCAAAAAATGATGTTTTGAAATACAGAAACGCAATGGAAAAACGAATCAACTTGTGACCCACTCAAACAGGATTTTTTGAATGTCAATGAGTTTATTGAACAGTGTCATTTCTTTTCGTGAATGTATGCAAACTATGCTAGTGTAATTGCGTATATTACTATTTTGTATGCGTTAGTTGCTGTGCATTTTTCCCATTATAATTTTCCGAAATGTGCTGAAACTTTGACCAAATCCAAAGGCGCACGAGGAATGAACGTAAGTTTGGAACACTTTTAAAGCAATAAAAATACTGCATTTTGTAGATAAAACAGTCTCAATTTTATTGTGGGAACCCTTTTTTTAAAAATATTATATTTTCGTATTTCTTGAACAGAAAGAGGTTCCAAAATCCCTAGCTTTGACAGGAAAAGCTGTGAGGCATGCAGTTTATTTGGCACGGTTGTGAGAACAATACGCTCAGTACATTCGGGACGACGGGACCTGTCGCTGTCATGCAAAACGACATTCGTACAACAGCTGAAGAAATGGATATTCTTATGCATTCCAGTCTCACTGTCACTGACGACAGATTCAAGTTACTACACACAGCAAAACAACAGCAATTTGAGCAACCAATAAGATGTGGAAAACGTTTACAAATCCAAAAGAGAGAGACACAGAAATATTATATATATTTTTTTCTGCTCTAGAAATTTTTGGATTAGAACTCTGTAGTATGTTTTATAAAAGAGTATAGGAAATAGGATAGGAACGACGACATTGGAAAATTGCTCTTGTAAAAATTCCAGTTATGTGAAATGTGATTTTAAAAATTCACTTTACACATCCATTAGAATGAGAATGCTGATTAAATGGAATGAAAATGTTTGGTGATTGTATTACCTTTTTTTAAAATCAAAAATGTTGAAACGCTTCATGATTTTGGACTTGATGCTTTCATTTTTTCCCACGATAGGCGAAGGGTAACCCACGACATTTATTTCTCGATGGTTATGTTGCTTCAGATTTGAAAGATTGAGACAGGAGGAGGATTTTCAATGAATGTGTCGCAAGATATGTCAGTCCAGTTTCAGTCCTAGTCAGTCACTCTCCTCTAATTTCGTCCGACTATTTTTAGCTTACATAAGCATGGCTGTATCACTACTATTACACATCTCAATCAACATGCTCATCCCACCTTATTCATTTTTGAGTTTCACAAACTTTTGAAACACTACTTTTTCACTCATTTCTCCATGTTACAACAATTCGTAGTATTCTGCGTCACAATACATGTTTTTGTCTGCCATTCCAAATCCTTGTCGAGCGAATTGATAAGATGAGATGAACATAGGTTTTACTTTGGATTCAACACAAATTCATGGAAAGTTGTGTTGAAAGAATCTTCAAATGTGTACAAACAAACAAACAAAACGGCTGGAAGCTCAAGGCACTGAAGCACTTTTACTATTTTTGTAAACTATGTGGTGGCATACCGAAATAGCTCACCATATGGGGAACGGTTGTGCTTTCATTGTTCCTAACAACACGTGTCATGCGAAACCGGTGAATGTCTAGAAATTTTCCATGCATATAATTTTTTTTACGTTTTCTAACATTAATCCTCAGCTTTGAAATCACTGTCTTTTGTATGAAAACCTCAAATGTTGCAAATAATGTTCGCACACGACTTTTTGATTTACTATCGACTGCAAAATCAATATAAAAATCCACTTTCACTCACAGAAGAACTACCAATGCAATGGGACATGGATCCTCACATACGAACCCACAACAACACGTACTTTTGGCATAAAATAAATACATTTTACGTGTCTTGCAGAAATTTATGAAACATTGCGTAAAATGGAGGAAAAGTAAACTTGTGTGTATCGTAAACCGTAACCTTCGGTTGAGGCTTTGTGCACAATAATTAAAGGAAATCAAATGGAAATATTAGTAACTTTGAGTGGATAGTAAGCCATGTTACGAGCACGACTAGTGAGTAGTGACTACTAGGTTTAATGCCCGAAAAAACTGAATAGAAGATGAAGAAGAGATGGCAAGATGCGATGGTGTGTCGGGATCGGGATGTCGAATGAATGAATGCAGTTTATGGTTCCTTGCTTTGCTTTGGTTGGGAGTTTAAGTAAAAAGTCTCTCTCGCACCCTGTGGATTATGGATCATAACTGAATGTGCAAAATACTAGATAGTCGTGGATCGTCGTCGTTGTCGGTGAGTAAGATTTTCCTGGTGTCTCTCCAGGGAAAAAGGAAGATGATCGGAGGAATGGGTTTGAATATTGCCCGGATGTCTTTGCGTTGGTGGATGGCAGTGGTGGTTTGCTTGTTGGTTGATGGTGGTGAATGTCTTCACAAGTTTCACTAACGTCGTTGGGGTCGTGTGTCTCACCTTCTAACACACTGCCTTCCTACATTATACCATATAGTGTGACTCTGTGACCCATGTGGTTTCTTCCACTCCGAAATAAATTCCCCGTCGTTTTTTTGGCCGCTCTCCCGAAATTTTACTCTTGTCACACACAACCTCCGTCCCTCACAGTCCTGCCTTACGTACTTTGTCTCCTGTACCAATGATAGTGATAACAAATTTTTTCAGCAAAACTGGAAACAATCGAATGTCGGTTCGAACGGTGTCATCCATGCATAATCTCATGCAACAAGCTCATAATCTAAAACAAGATGTACAAGAACGAAACGTGTGAATTAAAAAGTCTTTCCTCCAAACTCCACTTTTCTTGTCTTCGTCAGAGTCCATCGTGCAGTGCCGGGGTGCTGTCATTGTCAATATGTCATTCGTTCTTCACACTCATTTTGAATTCCAAAATTTCTAACCAAAATAAAAACGACGACTTACAAATTACAATGATTTATTATTGTCAATTAATTGTACACGCGAGTCGAATGTGACTGGAAAGCATGCAAACGCACAAACATTATAATACGCACATTCAACTCGAATCATTTTGATTCAGGATTTGACATTGTTTTTTTTTGCATAAATGGTACTAATCTCAAAAATCCTGTTTTGAGACCCGATTTTCCCTTGTTTCACATTTCAGATTCCCAAAGCCAAAAAGCCAAAAGGTACATAAAAAGGAACGGTGATGCAACAACATTTTCCTCATCTGGAAACTTAGGAAAAGAAAGCTTGAGGGCGCTCGATGTTTCATTTCAACGTTGAATTTTCCGTTTTCCAAAGATGAGATGAGAGAGCCATAGAAAACAGTACAAAAACAAAGTGTAAAAACCCGAGAACACAAAGGGAATACGTGCAATTCAAGTCTGAGTCTGAGCTTGGTACTTTGGTTTAAGGTTACTTTAGAATGGATTTTCCCATCAGCTGCATACAACACATAAACAACAAGAAGCATTTATTTTATCGTTTAATTTTTTTTGGGGCTGATTACGTGATTCCTGAATTTTGTGCAAACTATAAGGCAGGCCTTTCAATATTAAATTAGTGCAGTTAGAAAAGGTGGGTGTAAACGACAATTCAGTGTTGTATTTAACGAGTGGAGGGAAAGTGAAGGAGGAAAACGAGCTAAAATCACAAAAGTTATTTATTATTGTGTGTAAATAATGTCGCTCAGAGTTCCCACTCTCAAAACTTTGTGGTGTATTGCAGTTTCAAATAATTCATGAACTCGAAAGTTATCGTTTTTTTTTGACGACTCGTAATAATTTTACTAGAAAAAAAGAGTCATTGCTTTATTCGATTTGTTACTCATTTAGTACGTTGCTAATAATTTGATGAACTTTACAAGTCGTCGTTCAAAGTCAACAACGCATTTCCAACGGAACAAACGACTAGAAATTTGATATCTAAGAAATTCAAATTTCAAATCGAGTCATCAATTTTTTTTCCTAACCTTAAAAACATGGAAAAGGTTAACAAGGAAATGAATCAAAGACAACAGTTAGCTGTTCGTCGTTACGACCCTGAATGTGTGAATGTTCTGATTTATGTTCCTCACACGGCTGTCTACGAATTTGATAACATTTCTAATAATTGGGTAATTTAATTTAATCTTTATTTTTGAAATGTGTTATTGTCAATTTTGTACAATTCTGATTCTTTTGCCTATTTTGTTAAAAGAAAAAGTCCACCATAGCTGGTTCGTTGACTTTGTACGCTCGGTGAGTCATTTTTTATATATTTGTTATTATAGTGTACGTAATGTTAAATTGTTTTGCATTAAAAATTGGGGGTGACAAAATACTAAATGACCTTGTGATTGACATTGACATGCAGCAAAGGAACAATGGACCTAGGGATTATTGTACTAAATAAAAAGAACTTGGACAATTGTATTGTTCATTTTACTAAGGCTAGGATGAATGTAGCCATTAAAACTCCGTATCTTCTTACGAGGAACCTCAATTGTACATCCACTGACAAACCGGAAAACAGTAAGTGTACTTTATAAATTATAATATAACTGTAAAATGCCACATATAACCAGGATAAATTGAATGGGGACAGTACGATGCAAATTAAATGCGTCAGTTATTATTATTAGTAGAGGATTACTATTTGACTTTGTCGGACAAGAATCATGAGAACTGCATCACGGTTACATTGAAAGTAGATTCAATTAATTCATTCACTATGAATTCCGTCGCTTATTAAAAAAATATAATGTACATACAACAAAATATTTTTTGAATGAGAAGGGCGAAGGGACATCGTCCGGGTGGGATGGGCCATGTCCCATGTCCGGCTTGAAAACAAGCCTTTTTAGATCTGTGTCTTGATTCCCCTAATTCCTTAAAGTTACATTTCAGCTCACTTCACATTTCGCTTTTGTTTCTTGCATGTTGCATCGCATCGCAGTGTATCTCTAAGTAAGACTTAAAAATATTGTTGCTCGCTAGTAATTAATTGTTTCGTTTCAGGTATCAAGTGTATTTGGTTTTATGATACTCGGGAGTTAAACAAAATTGCTCACACTTTCCGAATGATTGGAGTTCCAGTGGATCGAATGGAGGGTGAAGTGGCTAATCATCAGCCACCGCAACAACGACCAAACCACATAAATCAAAAGACAGGTCAGCATCAACATAAATCGAAGAAAATAAAGCCTAAGCAAGAAACTCCTAACTTATTGTCCATGTTGTCTCAAGGAGTTATGAAGGTAATGATTACAGAATGCAGTAATTATATTCTACTTTTAGTATTTAAAAAAATTATAATTTAATAATTTACTATTTTTTCATGCTTTACATTTCATTTTATTTTACAAGCAAAAGAATACCAATCCCGGTCAAGTGGTCTCATCAGGCATTAATATATTGGAGCAGCTGACAAATTCAACTACCGTTCGTCCAGGATCTATCACTGTAGAAGAATTGGAAGGACCTATGGTGGCCCCGTTTCCGAAGCTGGTAAGACATGTTTAAACCACGAATAAACCATTTGGGATTCTCCATATTTTAAGAGAATCCTTTATGTTTGCACTTATAGGTGAACGGAGGAACCTCTGGAGGAGATTTGATTTCGATGTTGACTCAAGCGGCCACCCGACCTCCAAAGAATTCGGCTTCGAATGGTGATTGCAATTCTGGAAGTGATCTATTGAGAATGCTTGGAAATTCCAGTAAAATGAACGAGGTGCCTTTAGCAGCAGCATTTGCCGATGATGATTCTGCCGTGAGTGCATCACTTTTTTCACCTTTTCTATAAAATTGTGAATTAAAATTGCAAAGCGTACTAATTAACTTATTACACATTTCAGAATTTTCGTATGAGAACGGTTGAACAAATAGAAAGAGACGGCGGTGTGAACGGCAACTCAGATTTGAATGACCCCTGTGTTGAAAACGATAGTGTGTCGACCAGTAGTACGGAAAAGAATCCCGATGATAATGGTACGTGTACAATTTAGACATTTTTCTCAACGGGTGGAATTTTACTAGCTTTGACTAAACAACAGATAACGTTAACAAAGAAGAAAACAAGATGTTATGTTGGAATTTTTATTATTTCATTAATCTAAGTACAGCAACTCATTTTAGAATCCGACATTTAGTTTTCATCTTTACTATTTTTTAATTTTAATTTGCGTTTTTTGTGTTTATTGTAAATCAGCAAAGTCTAACTCATATAACGTTGTCTATGCCCGACCACCACCGGGTTATAACCCGGAATATGGCAGTGGAAGTCGAACGTTGGATATGATCTACAGCGTTTTGGGAAAAGATGTTACGGAGCCGGGGACTGAAGATATTGTTAATGATCTGTGGTATAACGAGTCTCTTAGACTGGTTCCAATTTCTGTGTACAATGATGAAACGAATACGTCAACATGGGAAATGGAGGCCTCACAACTCTCAGTAGTAAGAGTTTCTAACTTTTATTGGCAATTACAATAATTACTTTATTGCTAAGATATTTCATTTTTTACCTTTGAGGTTGAACGCGAGGAATTGCAAAAAGTAAGATCTGCCAGCGTGTCTAGTTCTGGTCCTTCTTCTGCCGGCATAGGAAACAATGATATGAGCTGCAATAACCTTGAGCATTTCGTGAACTCCTTTACCTACTTGTTAAAGGTATTTCATGGTTTCCCTTGTTCATTGCGATTATAAATTGTTTTCTGAAATTATGAATGGTGATCATTTATTTTCGTTTGTTTGTAGACTGATCAAGAATTCGCTAAAAAATTGCACGAGACATTCTTTACGTCAGTTGCGGGACAATTACAACAGGCTTACAAATAAAACCTCGAGTGTTAACCGGATCTCCTTTCGCGAATACATGAAAAATTAACTATACAGTAGATAGATTATGTGATGTCATTCGACTACCCTATAATAATGTCCGTACAATACCACAAATTTGGTCGAATAGTTGAAAAGTTCGTCATTATATTTCACAAGTGGAATTACTACCTTTGAAACTGGTCTCGTGAGACTGTAAAACCATTTAGATTCCAAAGTGGAATCAATTTATTTCTGTTCTTATGTTATATAGTTATAGCTAGCATAGTATTGCTTTATGAATGATATCATAATGTGTTGTTACATGAACGCGTAATTACAAGTTTATTATGTTTATTACGTCTAAATCGCATGTATTGTATAATAAGTAACCATCACATTACCACAGAATTGCTGTTGTGGTGGGGAACACTTGGAACTTAAATCAACTATGCAAGTACGAATCTATGCAAACTACTATACGTTATTAACGTAGTAGTTGAAACAGTACTGGACTCTAATTTTTGCCTTAACCTTCATCCAGTCTATTACAATGGAAAATATAAGCACGCTATGGTGATGATCGATTCACTTGTGAGAAACTGCGTAAAGAGATTCGGGTATGTATAAAGACTGAAATGTGTATCGCGGATTTAATGGTTGAAGGACTTGCCTCATACTTTCCGATGACGATCCCACCGATTCTTGGGCACGCAAACGTTACGGCAAACGCAAACCCTGAAAGAATCCGTAAAATAGACATTAGAGGTGAACGTAATTACTAATTACAATCAATTATCAAATGTAAAAACAAAGATCATTGATCGTCAATGTGTATCCATTATGTATTGTCGTCTATGGCCTCATAGGCAAATATTTTGCGATTTCCCCTGTGTGTGTTGACTGTTAAGTATTTAGTGGGTAGTAGCTCAATTTGTTGTAAGGTTAAGGTGGCGAAACACGTACTTTTGACCAAACAATAGCTCAAAACGCATGTTGTCGTCCTATATCCTAAGTCGTTTTCCTCAGAAGGTAAATATGACCAGACCAAAGTGCTTTTTCGCGAGAATTGCTAATTATCGGGCAAGTTTTGACCTGATTTTGTGGTGGCAAGCAAAAAATAATACTAATTTGTTTAGGTGGCCTTTACATACTGCCAGAAACTTAAATGTACTTTGTCACATGACGTGACTCTTTCTATTGTGTCATTGCATGTACAAAAAACCATTGATCTGGTATCTGCTATTAGGCAAATGCTAGTTGCCTTTTAAGCTGTAATATCTTTGGTCGTTCCGCCTTGTTGGTAGTACATAAGAAACTAATACTACTTACAATACTGCAATATTTATTATTCTGGTCAAACGAGGATATCATTATTGTTGCCGGTCGGTACGGTTATGTAATTTATCAACGAATGCTAAGTTGAGTTAGTTCGTACCGTGTGATATATTTTTAATTACTTCAGTTATTGTTCTTAGTTAGAATCGTGCTTTGATCTTATAGTATCTCTATCGTCTCATGTACAAGTATACTGTTACGTTGTTAATGGTTGCTACACGTTAAACTATTATTTCTTCTCTTGGTATTGAGGTATTACGTTGAGGTATCACATCGCTCAAATGCAATGTGAATGTGACCAACAAATTTACCAAAATGAAGAGGATAGAATACTATGATTCAGGTTGTAATAATGCACAGTACAACTACCAATAATTCCTTACTTGTGAATTAACCTTTTGGAATGCCGTTTATGGCAAGAGTATGCTAAAATGCTCTCCTGCTGTGATGTGGATGATTTGGTCCTAATATGAAACGGACCCATCCAAATGCACTTTGTAGCTGCATTTTTTACAACTAGAACTTTGTTTTAGATTAAATATTTGTTTGATTTGAGGACAAGTTATCTCACTAAAATTAATACAATAGTTGCACATTTAGTAGAACGTTTCTTTCGTCCTTCTATTATTGGTATTCTATTAATTCTATTTGGCTCCTTTCGATTAAGTGTCTTTGGAAAGGTATCTGTAAGCAAGTTTTAATGCGCAACTAGTAGTTCAGTATTTTATGGTAGTTACTAATTTTACGCTTAACTTTAAAGTAATGTGAACAAAATTCCATTTCATCCAAATTACGATGTTGTTTTAGTATTATTTTATTATTTAATGAAGTATTTAACTGTATTATCGTGTATAATGTATTATTTTGATGTGATGATGTGATGAATATCCATGCTTTTATTGTTTAATTTTGACTTGCTTTTAATGCATTGTTCATTGAAACTTTTGGAAACAACCAACTATTGATATTTTCCAGTGCATGATAAATGATAACTCACTATTGATCTTAAAATCGTATGGCATTTAACAAGTATGACTGAAATTTTACGCGTTATTTTAAGGAGGACGAGAAGAGGTGAGGTGGTTTGAAAAATGAAATTAACTCAGTACAGAAATATCGACAATACAATTCAACTCTTGATTGCTTTAGTTTGGTTACTACAACTTTTGACATTGTCAAGTTAGACAATAATTATTTTGTCAGCAGCACGTATGTTAAATGTTTTTAATGTACCGGATAAGTGTTATGTGTTATGTCATTAACAAATCTTAATTTCTAAGTGCTATGCAATGTATGAAGAATCGAGACGTGCTCATTCCAAGTAATTATACTATTGAAAGTACGGGTCTCAGGCGGTACAGTTAAATGAAGTGGTTACTGTTAGAATATCTTCAGTAACCGACGATATTTCAAAATTGGCATTTAACCTAATTGGCTAAATGAATTGGTCTTTTAATAATAATTGGATTCCATGTATGTTGTTTCAAAGGAAGTGACATGTAAAACTATGCAAAATTAAATTGTCAAAATTCAAAATTCAACTTTTTTTTGTATTTTTTGTCCTTTTATTGTACTACTTTCAATCAGCATTATGGGGCTATAACATGACATTTCAGAAGTTCACCATGACATTTTTAGGTTTACACGAACGTTTGCTTAGTCAAAGCACGTTTTGAATGTAAACATCATGGGAATTAATCTGGCATTACTCATAGTTTCTTCACCTCATGCCCTGCGTTAATTACTAAATTTAAGTACATTAGAGCGTAGAGCAGTAAAATCCGAGATAACAGAGGACTTGAGACAACTTTAAAGGTAATCTTATGATATTCATTCCATAAACATTAACATTGACATTGACAATTAAAAGAAAAATATTAATCGATTGAGTAATTATAATGTGATTTATTGATTAAATATATAATTAAATTCTTAACACACCCAACAAAGCACAACTGTTTTGGAATCAACAATAGCGTCTTACATGGACTTGAGAACAGGTTAAATGGAATGTAACCGGAATGTGATATAATTCTACCAACACTCTTCAACTGTGAAATTTCTATTTCCTTAACAGTAACTGAAATGGAATTGATATTCACTGTTTATATATTGCAGTTCGACTAATATTTCATTACTTACGTGCCGATATAACACGTGAACTGACTGCATTTGTAATTCTAAAGCTAGTAGTTATTTTATATTTAAGGATTTGTGAGCTTATCATTACATTGGAATGTATTATATAATATTTGAATCCTTATTTTAATACCTTTACTTACTTTGCAGTTCGAAGCCGCTATGAAACTTATAATTTCGGATATTAAAACTAATCTGCATGTTACATTAATGAAAACTGTTTTTCAAAGATTTTTTAATGTGCTCGTTCGTTAGTAAACTTTCCAACATTGCTATTGCATATTTAAGCAGAAGGAATTCATTTGGGGAATTCTTCACAATGTGTGTGTACACTGTAAATATGATTCAGGAAATGTTTTAAAGATTTCATGACATTAATAAAAATTTGTCAAAATATCTTTGACAGAACAAATGGCCTGACTAGAGAATCTACGGTTTTGAATTTTTATGGTGATGCTTATTTCGGC
>JABASF010000459.1:0-41428 GCA_019776145.1 Harlomillsia oculata | reverse complement strand
TGCAATGTTCCTGGCAGGTTTATCAATATAGAGTTTTCTGAAGTATAATTGAAATTATGGCGTGTGACGAGTGCATTAGTGCTATTTGGAGAGATTGAAAGGATTGTCAGTCAAAAGTGAAATTGGTTGGGAAGTGAAAGTAAAAATAAAAATGTACATGCAAGGGAAAATTCAGTGGAAGTGAAATGTTTGAGAAGCTTGCATTGTTGTAACTCTGTACAGTGTATTATACACAGTGTGATATATAATTGTAAGTGTTTTTGAAGAATTTTATGCTATATCTTATATATATTTTTGGAAATGTGTTTCAGATTGGTAAACATTATCATCAAACGTCATTCGTCATCCATGCTTTTAATCACAAGTTCCGCCTCGTTCTGGAGTTGAATCCAACGCTCATCGCACCGAATGTGATGCAAACCCACTCGTTCCCTGACAATGTTCAACAACGGGAGCGGAACGAGCTGGAAATGTGCTACTATCATGGCACCGTTGAGGGTTTTGAATGGTCTGCAGCCGCAGTTCGTACTTGCAATGGGCTCTCTGGAATAATTCACATGGGCAATGAAACTTTCATTATTCATCCATTCCAAGGCGGGGATCAATCCGTGAGTCTTAATTCTAAGTTTCCTTTTCTCGTCCTATGCTAATTACCTTATAAATCTCTCTGCATGATCATACAAGAACGAGCTAGGGAAGCAAGAGTCTGCTACGGAATGCACTTTCCCCGTCTCATTCATGCTTGAAAAGCCCGTCGGTCGAGTGACGTCATAACGTCATTCAAACTCTAGAGAAAATTCATTTTGGTTAAATAATACTCTAGCGAAAGCTAACCTCAATTTCCGTTGTGTAAGAGCCTAGCAAAGGACTATAAATACATAACAAATACTTGAAAGTGGGAAGAGAGTTAAAACATCGCATAACTTCATGTACACAGTACACGAAAGGAAAAAGCGATCTGATGACTCTTGTGAAACGCAGTTGAAGACCGTAACATGAAAAAGGAAAATGGGTAGGAGACTATGAGAATGCAACTTGTGGAAAGTCTGCATTGTATCACGTTTCAACTTTTTTGACGTGTCATTAGGATTCAGGAACTAGCTAATAAATTTGACAGACAGGCAATCTTCATCTCGAGTGGATGGAAAAAAAGATTTTTTTCTCAGAGCCAAGAGATCGATATGATCACCATGGCCTCTTCTTCTCATGATTAAGGAGCCTTTCTGCTTCTTCCATGAAAAAATCCATTGGAATGGAAACTTTGTCAAAAAAACCATCTCTACATTTTTGTCTCTTTCATTGTAACCTCTGAGTCTTTATGCTTTTTCTGCATCAAGAAGGATATTCTGGTCCCAATGAAAATGACCCATAGTCGAACACCGCCAGATGCCCAAAAGGGAAAAAGACGGAGAAAAAGATATGAGCTCTCACTAAAAATGACTTTAGAGATTAAAGAGCATGACAATTTGTCTCTGAGAAATGTGAGTCTTTTTCCATCGCACGATGTGCTCCGCCTGTTCTTCATGTATGTAAGTACTAACGTTTGGATGTAGTAATTTGAAACGCGAGACCAACCACTCTTTGGCTAAAAAAAACTCTTCAAGCATTCTGAAGAGTTTCTTGAGAATTTCGCTAAAAAGTTTTTTAAATCGTGCAAATGTCAAGAACCCCACTCTTCTTCCTTTGAGGAAAAGGCACAAGCTGGAGGGGAAAGTAAAGTTGTGTCAGAGCTCTAAATTGGACGCTGTTCGTGTATATAAATAAGCTCATCAGTTTGTACCCAGCCATTAGAGACTCGAGGGAAAAAATGTTCACAGGCATCAAACGTTCAAACATACCCAACTTTAAATTGAATACTCGTGTTTTTCCCACTTTATACAGGACGAATACCACTATGAAATACAAAATACAAGAATACAACGTATTTATATAATAAATAATAACGTATGCATCAATTTTTCTACGCCTACAAATCGACAGTTTTTTAGTTCTGTGTATAAAATATAGCACTTCTTTTCCATGTTAGATTCAATTCTTACGAGAGATTTTTTTGAGGACAAATTGTCTGTTGTACCCATTTGTAACCCTGGGGAGAATACAAAGAGAGGTGATTGTAGGACACTGAAAGTGGTGTGTGGATTAGCTCGTTTCGCGCATCACTCATCATAGTGGCTTTCTCCGAGCACAGGTGCCAACGATTGGAAAAGCTGCAGGTGGAATGAAGAAAGCTATTTACGCAAAAACTCCATTTTGTAGTACTATTTTGAGAACAAAAGCTATATATTATACTAACGTCGTGTACACACTACAGGAGACGTAGGAAAAAGAGCGAAAAGGAAGATATAAAACCAGAAGAAAGTGTAGAAAAGGCCTGCATGCTGAAAAAACGAAAAGTTGTTATGCTTCCAAGCAAAAACGCAGACAAGCGAAGAGAGCGAGAAAAACAAACAGGACGTCGCGTCGGAAATCAATTCAGAACAGAGTTTCTCCCGAAAACTCGGGAGGAAAAAAGGAAATGGCGCTCACAGGCAAAAGGCAAGGCACATACTTCTTGAGGGTCTTGCAAAATTTATGTCAACAGCCAAATATAATAAACTCATTCATAACGTTGACAAGCTGTGAGCCTCAAAACATCCTTTTCATCCACTAAGAAATAAAATAAAGGACAAAATCATTTTTCTCGTTTGTCCCAATTGCTTTTTGACCCTTTTGTGTGAAAAGTCTTGAGAAGTATATTTTTATTTCGTACTTCTTCTACATTTGTATATAATTTGCATACATCAGTTTTTTTAACGTGCAGAGTTTTTTTGCGGTGTGTTATCAATTTTTTGTGACAAACCTTCTCGACGTAAAATCATAATTTTAAAACAACTGACGCATTAATTTGAGACACAAAAACTCTATTGCAATAATATGTATTACCTATAAACAACCAAAACTATAAAGTTATTCGTTATGCAGATTTTTTTCAATTTGACAGAATTTCCTTCAATGTCTGACCTAAAAGTGAATTGAGTTATCTTCTCTTCAGTGGTCTAGAAATCATATGTTTTCATAGACTTTCTACAGAGTCGGCAAATTTTCTCTTTTTCTCCTTCTCTCCCACTTTCTCACAAATGAAAAAGGAAAAAGCAGACGTTTGTTTTTACGTTCAGAAAAAAATTTTGTCAGGTTTGCACACGCCTCTTCCTCTCGCAAATGTGGTTGACGCTTCTTCGTAAGATGTTCATATAGTGAAATGAAAAAAGCAAAAATTTCCAGGATGGTAAAAAGAGGAAGAGAGATAGTTGGTTTCTCTGGAGTAGTAGTACTATACGTTGGACTATGTACTCCGTTATGTGCAAAAAAAAAATGATTTTTTCACACGTCACACTTTGAGAGAAGAGTAGTAGGTTGTTGAAAAAAATTGGTGAGAGAACTGTATGGTGTCGAAGGGTATGCTCGTCTCCAGAGCGGAACGAGAGCTGGCAGAATGACAGTCTGAAGTGGTGAGGATTTTGCAAAGCTCAGCATCTCTGTTCACCTAATAACTTACCTTTACCCTTTTTCCCCGTGGAGAAATCTCTCATTCTTTTTTCCTTCAGATATTTTCTCTTTCGTACCCTACTGGGCAAGAAAACTGAAGAAGGATGCTCCTACACAATTACCTCAACGACTCACTAGTTCTACACTTTCAGCCCGTTCTCAAAATCCTAAACTCCAAAAAAGTACAGGTTTTCCCTAGTTTCGTGTATACCGAGAATTTCAGGTCTTTTTCAAAAACTTGCAGAAGACTGTCATTACAAAAGCCTCGTTATGAGTTGTCCTGGTGGGCCTGTTTTCCTTATTTGTTCCATCCTGAATAGTCCATAATTCGTTTTATTCTTCTAAGAGGAACGAGTAAAAGGCTTCGCAAAAAGTAGGAA
This sequence comes from Harlomillsia oculata, assembly GCA_019776145.1. Taxonomy (NCBI): domain Eukaryota; kingdom Metazoa; phylum Arthropoda; class Collembola; order Entomobryomorpha; family Oncopoduridae; genus Harlomillsia; species Harlomillsia oculata. The sequence continues at coordinate 37,523 of JABASF010000459.1, read as the reverse complement.
GACGAAAATGCAAATTGTCCACAATTTTCTTCGTCAGTCTCTTATGTTGTTGTCTTTCTCCCTAGAATTTTCTACAACATTGTTTTTGGAAACCAAAGCACACATTGCACATGAACAAAAGGGCCCTTCTGACGTCTCAAATGAAACGAAAACGAATGCAGAAACAAACAAGCGTCCTATAGTTCCGTATACGTTTCACAAACACTATAAAAAATGTACACTATATTTTCGTCCCTTGGCAGCTCTTATAGTGTCCTCTTCTTGTATCTGTATCACTAAGTTGTACACTTTTTGGTCGTTTCGAGGCAGTTTCGAGGTTACATTTTTGCTTATAGTAGTCCTATCTCTTCAGTTATTGTTCAGTGTCGGATGTATCATGGATGTACAATGTATCCTTATACATTCTATAGTCTTCTGTGTTTATGCGTACAGGAATCTTTGTAAACTTTTATTCCTAGATTCCTGCAGAATAATCATGTGAACACTCAAATAAACAAAACACAAGGGTTCCACATTTTGTACGACATTCATTAATCGACTGAATGAAACAAATGGATTTTACAAGACAAAGAGAAAGTACGACATCGATTTGTGTACTACCACTTTGCGACAAATTACCGTAGACGCAAGGAACATAGATTTATTTGCTTAGAAAGAGTCTTTGCACAGGGAATGTATGGCTCTTAATGTGCTCCAACATGAACAAGATTTGTGACAATGGAAAGTGTCGTATAAACTGTCATGCCACCACCGGTAGAATATACAGCGTTTCCTACCGAGTCCCGTGTCCCAATTGCTGACTGCGATAATATTATGGGCGCAGTCATCAGTCACACGAGGAAAAAGGATACTTAAGGAAAAGCAAAGTGAGTACGAATGACATTGCACGGTGAGAGAAGAAGTGATATGAGTACTTTGTGCATAGGATTTTCTCTGTACTCAATGCGTATTATGACGTTCACTGTTACTTTATTCTTTGGTATAATACATTGCAAGTGAGAAGAAAGTACTTGGGCTTTTCCTGTATGGTCTCAATGCGGAAGAGGAACATGAGTGTGTTTAGTGTTTATGTATATGATGAAATGGGTACTTGGTGGGTTGCTTCAGGAGAAAGTGGAGGAAGTGCATTCCATCCGAGTCGACTTACTTTTATGGTAGCAGATGGTCGTAAGTGTATCCTCGTGCTCAGATTCTGCTTTCTTGAGGGTTGAGCACAGTACTTTGTATTTCTAATTCTAATGTTAGCAAATGTTTTTTCCCTCGTACACAGCACAAACACCCACACGTCGTCTTCGAAGCGAAAGCAATAGGACGACAAACATGCGGGGTCAAACGTAACTATGAATGGAAGATAGCTCCGGTCGTCAACCACGGTGAAACGGAGGAGCAGAAAAAGGAAACTGGAGTGAACTACTTCATCGAACTTGCTTTGCTTCTTGATAAAGCTATGGTGAGTATCCCTTTTTCAAAAAAATGAAATTTCTTTTATGTACTGCCGAAAAAAGCCGCCAGTAAGTCTTGAGTCAGTTGCGAGGTAGCGACTTTGTGCCTGGAGGCAATGAAAAAAGGTTCAAAAGCACAATGAAATGAAAAGATGAAAGCGAGTCCCAGTTGTGCTGAGTAAATGTAACCTGGACATTGAATCATGTTCATTTAGTGAATTAGGAGCTTTTTTGAAACTTTACGACTTTGTGCTTCAGTATTGCTTTTTGTTGAAACTTTTATAGTTTGACAAAAGGAACGGGTCTCTTCGACTCAATGTGATTCACGATGCACTCCAAATCGTCAATATTGCTGACCTGGTAAGAACCATTTACTCATACAATATAAAATCTATATTTATCGCCCTTTATGAGAAAATGATGACGTCATTATATAGTATAAATCATTTTCATTAATGAAAGTGTACTTTTTTGTTCGTTTACCAATAAAGTACTATCGCAAGTTGAACACTGCCATTTCCGTCGTGTACATCGAGTCCTGGCATGAACCTAACAAGCTGGGTGTTGCCAATTCACAAGATTTGACTGGAACGCTCGCCAAACTCGTAGACAGCTATGGTTTGAAAAGCTCAATTTAAAACTAACAGTAAAAAAGGGTACTATACTTTTAAATGTTTAGAATTTGATTATGACTTTTTTTAACAATTTAGCACCAAGGGGGCTCTTCCATATTCATAGGGACACTACAATGCTCATCTCAGGTAATAATTTTCCTGAGGCAGGGATGGCGGTGTCAAATTCAATTTGTACTCCGAAAGCAAACGGCGTTGTGACGGATGTGTCCGTGTACCAACCTCAGATCACCGGTGTTGCCCTGGCTCATATGATTGGGCACAATCTCAACATGGGACATGACCAAGATTGTACGTTTACGTTTTCCTTTTTTCTCTTGTACTAATGTGTAAAGTCAGTCTCAGATAGAATACGAATTCATTTTTCTCCTTTGACTAACATTATAACTTCAAGCTCAGCGTTTTTGCAGAAAAATCTGGATCCTGAACACGTTCTAAAGCATATAAATTCTATTCTCGTGAGATGAGTCAGGCAGTTCAAGTTTTGTGAAGTAGTAACTTAAGTGTAGTATATATTACAATAGTTCTGGGACCGAGTTCCCTGGTTTTACTTATAGTTCATATAAAAGAGCAGACATACAGGAAAAATTATGAAATCGTATGTTATATTAGTTACTGCTAACCTGATACATATGAAGGTTTTGCCTCCAGCTCCAATAATGAAGCTTGGGAAATTCTGGAGTCAACAGACTCCAGTGAAAGTTGCAAGGAAGTGAATTTGATTAGAGCTTTTTTGTCTAATTTGGTATATAGGGCCTAACTGCCCCTGTGGTAATTGGTACGGATGCATCATGAATTCCAACATTGTGGGAACAAATGGGATTCAACCGTACCTATTCTCCGAATGTTCTCGCCAAGCATTCTTCGCGTCATACCGGTCTGGTCATGCACTTTGTCTTAAGAATAAACCGAATAGCATTGAGGTTCGTGGTAACATTAATTAATATTCATTCCTAGTAATCAAAGCTGAAAAATTTGTTGCACACCAAATTCCCAATGTCCATGATAAAAAGCTGGAAATTTTGTCAAATGTAGATGAACATCAAGACGACTTGTGGAAATGGAATTGTTGAAAGTGGAGAACTTTGTGATTGCGGTAGTGCACAAGAGTGTTCCAGTAAAGACCCATGCTGTGATCCACTGACTTGTCAGCTCAGATACAATGCTGAATGCTCCAATTCGCAACCTTGTTGCGAAGGCTGCAAGGTTTGTGCATATTAAACCAATTTTATGCATTTTAGGTTTTTGGTTAATCCCTTCTTAATCTGTCACGTTTGCACACGACGGCTCATTCACAATCTATCAGCTTGATTATTAAAGCTCATTGCACTGGGTTTTGTGGTTTTATACAGTACAAAGAGCGAGGCCAGGTTTGTCGACAGAAGTCTAGCGAATGCGATATTCCTGAGTTCTGCACTGGAGAAAATGCACAATGTCCAATGAATACATTCAAGAGAAATGGAGCTAGTTGTTTGAATAACCAGGGATATTGTTTCGATGGATTTTGTCCTACAATGGATCAACAATGCAAAAATCTTTGGGAATGGCCAGGTTAGTTGTCGTCATTTTTAGAAAATCATAACGTGCTCAAAGACAATTTACCAAAATGTGGATTCTGCCTAATTTTTAGGAAAGAAAGCAAATGACGAGTGTTACAAATATTTCAACGTCGAAGGCCACCACAATGGACATTGCGGTCGAGATCGAAACGGGAATTACAAGAAGTGTAATAACAATGATATCATGTGCGGAACATTGCATTGCAAAGATGGACCTCTGAAACCAACAATCCACTCAGCTTTGACTGGAATTACTGCTTTTCGCATCATGTTGACCGTAAACGGGAAGGAAATTGAATGCAAAAATCTGCAAGCACCATCGGACGGCAGTAATGCCGACCTTGTGCGGGATGGAACCAAATGCGGGGAAGGAATGGTGATATGAAATGAATTTTCTTAATTCTTAATTAATTCGTGATAAATTATTTAGAATTTAGGTACTTCCGTAATTTTTATGATGCAATAATAGCAATAGCTTCTGTTTGTAGCCAAGATTTTTAATAATACAAAATACTATTAGGGATAATAATGACTTATTTTCACTTGATTTGGTTTACCGTTCATTTTAGATTGTGAATTAGTGCTTTTCTATGTTTAGACATGCCATTCTTTATTTTGTGTCTTATTAGATCTGTTTAAACCAAACTTGCGCCCTATTGTCCAAGTATATCAATGCATCGTCATGTAAATCAAACCACGTGGAATTGGAATGCTCTGGACATGGAGTTTGCTCCAATATGAATACCTGTTATTGTAATCCTGGATGGACGGATAGCGATTGTTCGGTCAAAACGGCATACATACCACCGCCGTCGTCAGAGTCACCTTCCACAGTAACTCCGGCTACTTTAAGTAACGAAACAACGACGTCGCAACCAGGGAGAATACGGAACAAAGCAGCCAAAGACGAAGGGTCCAATACTATAGTTCTGGTATTTGGAATGGTGTCGGTGGTTGGCGGAGTGTTTGTTCTTTTTGCCATGATGGCTCTTTGTTACCGACGGTCCACAGTTCCCAAATTTACATCGAGCTACCCGCCGTTCAACCCGAAAACGTTCAAAATCCCGCCCCAAAATAATGGTGCACCAACCGCCCCACCAACCCTGCCTCCAGTGAACCACGGTCATGAGGAAATTGACCATAGAATACTCAGCTTTACTCAATTGCCTGCTTATATGTGAGTACTTTGGTGTGGTTTGGAAACCTTTCTCCTCTAGTTCTCGTCATTCTTATTTCCTTGCGTTTCATATAAATAAGGCGATCAATAATTCATCTGTGAGTTGAGCCACATACTTGAGTCTTCTCACTCTCTCCCATTCCAACTTGGTGATAGTGAATGTCAGAAAGAGAGAAAGTACAAAAAAGAGAGAAAAGGAAGCAAAAGCTTATCCCAGGGTGTATTCTAAAGATTGTCTCAGACTCCAAAAATGGATCAGGAGAAGAAGAAGACGAAGTTTTTTCTCGTTGTTTAACTCGTTCATGCTTGATAAAGCAGTAGGAGAGAGTAGTAGGAAAGGTTGGACGGAAACGCTATGCGTCACCCTGAGTGCACATTAGAAGTAGGGAAAAAGTGACTTTAGAAAGCAGAAAGAGGACTTGGGAAGGAATCTCACTGCGGAAAAATATCCACTTGAGCTCTCGTCGTCACACACTGTGTAAGAAAGCGAAACAGTGAGGATGGAAGGGAGAAATGTGTATCGATTCTTGAGAGATGTGCTCAAAGGATTAAGCGCATTTGAATGCACGGCTTGTCACGCCAGACGGCTTCATTGACCGCCTTTATAGTGTGACAGTTGCAGAAAGTTGTCATGAACTGAGACCCCTGCCTCCTTCATTTAGCTCCATAACAATGTGCATAATGCTTTCGCACAAGGGCTCTTTGTATGCAAACTTTTATGGCTTGAAACGATGGTGGGAGACAAGCTGACAAGTAGGGGAATTCAAGTGAAATCACCAAAATGGTTTAGGACAGAGAGAGCAAGCTTATTGAAAAAGCCATGACAAAACCCATTCAGTTAAGGAAATTCCTTTCGTAAAGTAAAAGTCTAACTTGAACTCTTAGGGTACTTTTCAAAATTTGAATAGAATTTTGCATCAGTTTGAGTCGTAAGAGTTTGCTGCCAGGGTCGTTAACAGTTAGTCAGCATACGAATACGAATCGGAATATGAGACAACTTTCTCTTTTCGGGACAACTTTTGTGAGTGTCATTTTGGGAATCCTTATGCAGGAATCAACACAATATTGGGATGTCGGGCTCAATGAAGAACCTGAGGGGTCCTCTTGGCGGTCCCGAGGACGAGACGGGGGATGAAACGTCCGCGTTTTTAGGTACGCCCAATAGCGTCGGAGCCAATCGTTTCCCTGAGAAAGGGATTTTGAAAAAGTTTGTTGAAGAAGATGGTTCTCAATCAGATAATAATGAGGGACTGTGCGAGGTTGAGCGGACACTCAAGTCCCTCAATGGATACCATGAGGACATCCTCGCTGCACTGCGGGTCGCCGCTGCCCAGCGCGGTCTTGGGGATGCTGGGTCTCCTCCGCCTCAAGGTATGAAAATGAGCACAAACACTACTGTAGCATTTTCCTTCTTCCAGAGAATTCTTTCACGGATACTTACACTTATGGATACTTTCTGTTCGTAAAACTTATCTGCGCTTAGCTCCAAAAGCCACACTAAAAGAGAAAACATTTTCTTACTTTATATATAATAGGAGGAACACGCCTATCGGACGGGTATCCTGACTATCCTGAGTTTGGATCCGAATTCCCCCTGCTCAGAAATTCGACAGATCGCATTCCACAAGGTCAACCTGCCGATGACGAAAGTACAGAGGACGCCGGTGGCCCCATAAGGTACAGAAAGGAGAGAGAAAAGTGCTCATCATCAACTTTTTCTTTCAACTTTTCCCTCCCCGTTTGTTTGCCTCAAAGTTTCACGTTTCCCTGTCTAATGAGCCTGTTAGCTTGTGTTAGCCCTTTGCACATATCGCATAAAGGCGAAAGCAACTTAAAAGAGAAACTTTTCGACCCTGGTTGTGCTTTGATCTTTGACACCCTTCAAAAATCCCCACACCTGTCGTTTGCACGATTCTCTGCTCAAATATCGCTAAAACTAACCGACCTGTCTCTCACATTTCACTCCAATAACAAAACTTTTATTTCTCTCCAACTAATACCAAAAAGCGTCGATTCAATTCTCAAAATACTACCGTACTGCCGAGCTGGTATAGTGTAGTAATGGTGTTAACGATAAATTGACACTAGGAATGCTTGTTACAGTTAAAAAGACCACTTGAATTTATTTGTTCACGTTCGTGTACATTTGTCATTTTGGCAGAATCCGTAATTTAGAGGACCTTCTTCGTCAACTGGAGCACCATTCCGGTGGTCGTCACCTGAGCCCTTGTGGGTCGGAGGACATTCGACTGTCAGAAACAGAGGCGGATCGCCATTATCGTCTTCACTCTGCGGACTTGGGCGGGTGCGTGGACTCAACTCCTCCTCCTCCTTACTTCCACGATGCGTAAAAATCTTTAGCATTAGTTTACTTGTGATTCGACAGTCTGTGTTTTTGATATGGATGACACTATTTTATTTTTCCGTTTGGGTGAAATTCTGCGTGTGCTACTACTTACTGCCAATCTCTTGTGTTTCCTGTGATCTTTGACCTGAAGGAGGAGACGTATTAACATGTGACAACACGCTTATCGCTTCGCCTCTGCCCCTCCAACCCCTGGACCACCAAGGTACATTGTGGTCACCTTTAAAGTCCCTAACTGACACAATCTCAAAGTTGTCGTTTCAAAAACTAACAATGGATAGCAGTAATTAACAAAGTATTTTAGCAATGTCAAAAAATTAAAAGCACGATGATTTTTTGAGATTTTGTCACTTAGGTTCATTAATATTTTTGCTAAATTAGTAGTAGAAAAGTTAATTTTTCCTAAGTATTTAAGTAAGTACAAAAAAAAGTATTCATTTTTAGTATGGTTTGGTAGTCACGTAAAATATCCTTTTATAGAAAAACATATTGTGGTAGTCAGACATCAAATGAGGTAGAAATTGTTTATCAATTTTAGACCTAAATTAATTAGAAAGACAATGTTCGTGTAAATTAAAAGCACGATGATTTTTTGAGATTTTGTCACTTAGGTTCATTAATATTTTTGCTAAATTAGTAGTAGAAAAGTTCATTTTTCCTAAGTATTTAAGTAAGTACAAAAAAAAAGTATTCATTTTTAGTATGGTTTGGTAGTCACGTAAAATATCCTTATATAGAAAAACATATTGTGGTAGTCAGACATCAAATGAGGTAGAAATTGTTTATCAATTTTAGACCTAAATTAATTAGAAAGACAATGTTCGTGATCGTAAACAAAGATAGAAACAGTAGATGAGAAAGTAAAATACTGGCAAGTTGAGTTGTGCAGGTGACCAATGACCCAAAAGGCATCAATTTTCCGCTTTAATTGCTCAATATCATGAAAGCAAACATGATCAGAACCAGGAATTTGCAATTTGATTGAGCATTAATGTGCGGTAGACTTGATAGAGCAAAGAGTTGCAATGTTGTTGAGTTATGATTTGTTTGAGCACTAATAATTCTGATTTGATTTTGCTTGGATGTGGCATCATTTTGTCATTTTGACGTGACTGGAACGTGTGTAGATGAAAAGAGCCTTAGACGCATGAGTAGAGTAGCGAACATCAAGAGAGAAGAAAATAATGAATGTATACGAATTCACATACAAGTTGTGAGTAATGTGAATTCAACCTGGAGACAGAATGAGGCGAGACGCACAACGAAGAGTAGAGCGGAAGATGAGAGGTTTGGAAGAGAGTGAGAGACTCATCCCTTTGTTTACACAGGAGAATGAGTTCCCAGGCAAACTGTCCATTTGCATGAGAAAGGAACAAGTTTTGTGAGATCGCAAAATGAGGGCTGACAGGCTTCTCTCGTTTCATCGAGGTCACAAGAGGAGCTCCTGCCAAAATCCCACTCATTTGTCCTCTTCCTTTTACCCGTCTTCAATGCGAGCCAAAACTTAACCTTAAGTACTAATCCAATTATTGAAGTGAACTCACTCCACCCATTTTCCTACTATACCATTTACTACCATGTATTACTATTCCAAATAGCCAGCGAAGGCGAAGGCCCAGAAACAAGAATCGAATTTAATTCTGCTAGTCTTATGGGTAGTGTAAAATTTGCATTATTTGACTACTTTGCAATCATTACTAAAGACAGTTTTGTACGGGCGAACGACACACAAAATTACTCGTCCGTCCATGTTTTAAATAATTACCGATTTAAGGTTTACTTGTTTCAAAGCGATTTGAATTTCATTTACCCCAATTACTTAAAGTTACTCAAGCGGATGTCGTAACAAACATGCAGGACAGGACTAGGACACTTTTTGCTCTGCATTCTGCTGTGTTTCTGCATCTTTGTTTCAATGAAGTCTAAATAGGGTGCAGCTTTCTGTCTATAAAAGTTACAAGGTATGTTTGACGACAAACATGATGCCATTGCAAAGCATGACAAAATGGTGGTTTGTGTCATATTCTGCATTTACATGGTTTTGTATGAAATGACAAACATGAGTTTGACGTTTGAAGTGATACTAGCAAAAACAATACTACTTTCACAATTTCCTTATGTTCCAGTTGCCTTTCACTTATATTTGTCTTCCTTTCCAGTTTGTGGTTTTGTACTTACTATAGGGAACCGCTGCTAGTTGCTACTCTCTGAGCTTTTGAGGGAATATATTGCGGTCGAATATTCTATAGTATACAATTTATGAAATTATACTGTATATACTGTAGTACAAAATACTAGTTTCATTTTAGCGGGATAAACAGAGAGTAGCGTCTCAGCAGCCGTGTTCATGTTGCGGGAAATTGACAAGGCTTTGTTTGTGTATGGCTGTGTAGTGACGACGATGGTGGTTTCGTCTTGGGGCGTTATAGGAGACCAGGCGTAGACACCACCACCGCTCGTTCGCCTCTGTCAGACTACACCCGATTTGCTCCAGCCGCGGCCGGTGAGACTCCGGAAGATGACTTAGACAGGTAGCCTTTCTTACTCCAGCTTTCTATGTTTTCACCTGCACTTTCAATTTTTCAAAAGTCACTGTTCTGTGTCTTTTGCTCTTTTTCACTCTGTCGTGCCGCACTATTAGTAAAATCTATACTAGCCATAGTTTTCTAACTGATTTCATCTTTCCTCAAGCTTTCTACTACTGTAATGTCAATGTTTGTTGGTCCTTTTGCTGTCGCATAACAACGTTCAAAGTCTATAACATCCAGCATCCTTATTGTCATTCATATCCTGCCTTATCACATCAATACCATACTGTTGACATCGTACACGCTCTTTGCGTTCTTTCATCATCTGACGACGTGATGCCGCTACCGCTTTTGTCGTCAAATATCATTTTTATGGACATACGCTGTTTTTATGACATTCTGGAGAAGATGAAAGAAAATGGAACACGACTAACGAAACAAAAGGCTCCCATTAGAAAATTTGACTTTGATCTGACTGAGTGAGTGAGTCAAAGAAAAGATTCAAGTCAAAGCAAATTAGCCCTATCAAATTGATTGGGCCGCAGAGACTTGCAAAATGTTTTTGTAGTATGCACTATGCTACATTTTGGATGTCATCATCGTTTAACAGGCATTCTCTATTGTTTTTACCTTTTGGAAATCCCTGTGGATGACCACACGTTCTATTACTACTGACTATTATTCCCATTTTCATCGTTTTCTTTTATATACGTACATCATCGTCTCTTCTCTCATTTCAAAAGCAATGTCCCACTCTGAGAGTCCGCCTTTATGATCACTTTCGCTTTGGCACTGTCCCCTTTATTTCTCTCTGTCATCTTCCTTTTGTACTTTGTCGGCGTTCTTGACAAACTTAGTATATTGCGGAATGTTAGTAGGACTACTAAAAACTTTTTTCTTCGATGTGTAAACCGAATTGAGTGGATGCTGAATGCTCCGGGGTTAGGATTTTATGACGGTCGTTCAAGTTGGCCAAAACCGACATTCCGCTCAACTTACTACGTTTCGTCTCCAAACCGTCAATTTGGAATGAAACGTATGATCATTTTCCTTAAACAAGTTTTGTGGATGAGTGAATTTACCATTTTTGGCTCTCAAATGACAACATGAGCGGTAGCGGTGTTTTGGGGTTCCCAAAAGTCCGAATCTTTGTCAAATATACTCTCAATTCCAAACAGTTGAGTTGAAATGACTCTGCAGCACCCTTTGCACTTGACTGAATCCCTTAACCTTTTTGTCTTTTTTGACTCTTCTTTATATAATTTCTACCATTTGAGCCCATTTGCGTCCTTTACACACTCCTGCACTGCTTGTTTTTCATGTACATCGTCTTTTTCAACTTTCAAACAAAATGGGTTTATATTGATTTCTTCTTTTAGTTGCATCGATGGGTTTGCATCTCCATTTTGTCCGTGCTATTTCTGGTAATTGCACCAAAAATGCCTTTTTTTCCATTTCTGTAGCTTTTCTGCTCTTGTACACAATATTATTAAGTTTTTATATCATTATTTATTCATTGTTGTGTGTTCGTCCGTGTACATACGAATGATTTTTGCACTCGAGTTTTGCAAGGGTTGCACACGCTAGAGGAAACGAGTCCAAAAGTTTCACTAGTTAACTACAGTTTCAAAACAGTTTTCCTTTATAAATTCATTATGAATTTTAGAACTGTCACCGTGTTTTTTCACTCATCTGCACTTTATTTTACAGCTTTGTGTCTCTAATGTCAAAAATATGTCACTTTTTGACTCCGTTTAAGTACTGTTCAAAGTCCTAACTGATTCAAAAATTTTTTATCAATTTTTTAGTATGCATTACAAACAACTACAAAGCACAGCCGTTTATACGTTTATACAACCATTTATGAAGCATTTCAACTCAGATTTCTATTTTTTATGCACGAAAGTATATATTTTGTCATTTTTATCTATTTTGAGTGCTTTCTCTCTCAAACCATTTGGAACAATTTTTTTCAACGTTTTCCCAAAAATAACTTTTCCATCATCTCTTTTGCTCCTCTTCCATGAGTTTTTGAACTTTTCTGGAAAAGTGGGATGACGCGGAAGTTGTGTACATTTGTCCAGGTTCAGAGATTCAGGCATTCAGGCTCCAGTTCTTGTTTAGTAATATACTTTACGTTACATTTGGCAGAGCACTGTTGCGTGACATAATTTTCCTCGTGTATGACATCTGTGGCATATCCATTTTCTGGGAATTTTGTTAGTACTACGAATCCTACGGATCTTCATCGTATAATCGTTTACATAGAAAATCGCCCAATAGCCATGATACTAAAATGTAAGCAAACGCAAAAGGAGGATTGTATTTGTATTATAAGGGCCAGAAGTTACCGGACGCAAAACCACATTTCATTCAGGTCGTCGGAAGAGATTGTGCCACATTTCTCATACGTGACAATTCCTGTTCCAACCAAACCGGAACGTTAAATAAAAGCCACATACTACAAACTACAACGCAAGGATTGAACGTTGAACCGCATGCTAAATTGCTCGCAATGAAACTTAGTACTTGAAAAAGGGAAAACTGAAAATGTATTTTAGAAATTCAAAAATCATTTAATGGTCTATTTCATACGCAAATGAACTTTTGAGATTACTGCTGTATCCATTCCATATGGCCGATGGCCGTAGGTCTTTTCAATCCCAAAATGACCTGAGGTAAAATAATAATTGAAGAATATAACGTAATTTCGAAACGAGTTTTGAAAATGACCAATTTCCAGGGGAAAGTGGCTAGGGAAAGTGGATAAGGGGGAAAGTGGGATTTAGTAAAATTCTTGATTTTGAGGATGAGAGTGTTGGTTAATTTTGATGGGGAAAGCCGGAGAGCTAATGACATTTTTATTTTATTACTTTTGAATTTTGTACAGCAACCAAGCAAATCTCGTGCACACGTCCACAAGTGAAGAGGAAGAGGATCGAACGCAAATCAGTCGGAGTTTGACGCCCAGGAACGTGAAAGGGGCAGCGTACAACCCGTCGGATGAGTCCTACGGCTCCGAATCCCCATTGCACATCAACGGTACCCTTCCTCACTTTCGCTGTTGACTAGTTTCCTCATCCCCGTCCCGCTTTGTCCCTAGTCAACTTTGTCCGTCTTTTTCACTCTAGAGTAGTTGGTATGTCATGTCTGTAAAAAATTGTCGATTTTTATGATGATTCGATGACAAAGTAGACTTTAGTCATATTATCTATATATTACTACAATTACATTTAAAACGTACTTGCCTATACGTTGCAACTATTATATCAAAATTACTTATAGCAAAATTATTATGCTCATACCTTTAGTCTTAATTTCTGTAGGAGCATTTACTTATTAGCATAAATTACTATAATGCAAATTAATGCAGCTAAAAGTAGAGTCGAAGGCGATGAGATTGTGACAATTCTTTTGCAACTTCGTCGCATGCCCACCCATCGGTTGTGAGAATGAATGGAGTTTTCGTCTCAAAAAGTCTTAATGAGAGAAAAATGGTGTAATTTTTGTGGTGATTGGGGATGATGATCAGTTTTTGATCATCATAAATAATCTCGTGTGTATGTGTGTTTATTTGTATAGTGATTTATGTACTCTTAAAAGCGCAACTTAAGTCATGTCTGATTGAATTGATGATGAATGATGACGCGACATCAAAATCGCATTATTTCTAAATACTACTACTGAATAGTGAAAAATAGTAAAACTTAATTTATAAAATATTATTATATATCGTAGATTAACGTTAAATATAATATATTTAAATTAAATAATTTACTTTTAGACATTATGATTTCCTATGGAATGTTGCTCTGATTTACTATATTACTAATCAAATCATGATATGATTTCTGATTTCCTTGACTTGAACGTTCCTTTGCATCCTTTATGATTATGATTGAGCATTTTCATTAGTTGATTAGAAAGACGTTGAGAACCAACCAATTTACTTTATGATTTTATATATTTTTTGTTTTGGGTTACAAAAATATTACGATTTACATTTTGAAAAACCCACGAAAAACCTATACTTACTTACATTACATAATTTTTAATGATTTAAAAAAAATACATTGGCACTTGACTGTTTTATATTTACCATCCCTATTACATTTGTTCTGTTTTTTTGGTCTGGACTTTTTTGTGCAGGCTTGGACATTTTCCAGTCACAACAGCCACACCCTCAACATTTTCCAGAATACAAACATTGACTCGAATGGAACTGGTATGACGATGAGCATTCGGATGAGTTTGAGCATGAGAGACTACCCGCACTTTTACCTTTCCTCACCACCCCTTCTCCTTTGTCCTCCCATTACCCTTATTCTGACCTGAGTCCTGACCTTGACCCTGACATCGACTTCTTTTCACGCCCTGACCTTTGGACCCATGAAGACATTGTAACCCCACCACGTGAGCCGTTTCGAACGCCTCCTGAGCCCGTCCTCCTGAGCTCCAGTCAGCATCATCTTCAGCCTCATATCTTCCCTCAACAACTTCCGTCTCGTCGACGACGTAAAAAACGACTTCGCTTCCGCCTTCCCAACGACGCTCCCGCTTCTTCATCACCCGCGTCTTCCCTTCATAATCTCAGTCCTCCTTTATTCGAACCTTTAATATCTCCTCTTCCACAATCCACAACCACAACTGGGGCCCTTAATTCACTCCGTCTCAACAGTTATCACAATCCTACGTTTCAACATTCGCACTTGCACTCACCACTGTTGTTGCAAAATCGAGCGAGTTCTTCGGGACGTGTCTTTTCCAATTCGCCTTCTTCGAGTTGTCAAACTCGCGTTTCCTACGGGTTGAACAGAGGCCTCGATGATGCTGACTGGGTCTGACTTGTTACGCAATATAATGACATGACCATTTTTTTGGTGAAAATTTCTATGAAATGCCTGCTTTTGTTAGCTCAAAGGCGTGTTTTTCTCGCCTCAGCAATGCCGGTCATTTCCTACACATTTTAACAATTACATGTACTAATTTATATGATTACGACTTGTTGACTACATAACGATCGTATTACTTCTTTTTATGGAACAGTGTCATTTAATTACTATTAAATTAATACATTGACAAATAATGTGTCTAGTACAACATAAATTGTGCAAAAACTGTATAACGTCTTACTTACGAAATTACGGACGAAATACAATTATACCAACCACACAACACAAATTGTTCTAATGAATTGTTCATTAAAATTATTATTAAATTAAAATCTAACATAAATACAAGAAATGTAATTATTAAATTAAATTTGCGGTTGTTTCTCGCCATATTGTACTGAGAAGTTAGGTTTATATTACATTAATGTAATTGTCATCGTTTGTGATGAAATTACCACAGGTTCTGTGCTTGTACCTTCCAAAGGCTGTTGTAATTGCAATTTATAATATCTTATCTGGTTAATCAAATGAAATTGTGAAAAGCTCAGCAAAAGTATAGTAAAACAACGGAATATTGTTCTCAAAAAAGTTATTGTTATTCCTATACAAAAGCGACAGAGACAAAATCGATGATAGAGTGAGATTTTCGCTACATGGATTAATGAGTCTTGAAAAGAGAAAGTCTTGTAATGAGAAAACTTTTAGTGGACTTTATATTACCTAGATTTTGGAAAGATTAATTTTCTTAATTAATTGCTCAGGAACCGAATTTTCAAACAGATACAAAAACCCCCTTTCAGAAAGAAAAATAGAACGGAAAGTATTACAACTTTTACAACCTGAAAATGAATATCAAAATTAGAAAAATTAACTAAACTACATAAAACTGATAGTCTCTCTTCCAAAAACCTCAATATTCCAAAAGTCTTTGACAATTTCATTAGGCCATTATTGTATAGTCCTACGAAAAAACTTCCTCAAACCCCGAACTCAAGTACAGGTGACTCAAAGTTGAATGAAATTTAAAAAACGTGTTTAAGGAAACCTATGCAAAAATAACCTGAAATTGTAATCCAAATCCTTCGTCTTGACCCTTCTCTCGTAAATAGTTTACCGGTAGACACGGTAAAAGACTCAAACGTATAAAAGAATTTGTACATAATATGTAATTTTAAAAGAACGTAAATGTACTAATGTGTTCAACCTTCACAATTATGAAGGACATTTTTTGAGCGTAAAAAAAGTTGGACGAACTTTTCATTGTGAATATATACATTAAGAATTCTATATAAAAAATTGAACTTCTTACAGTAAACGTTAAATGTACTATAAATACTAATAAATATTGTGATTAGAAATTCAAGCGAAAAAATGATACAAAAAAATCAAAAGCGAATTGGAATATGTGTGTTGCCTGCGATGAATATTAACTATATAGGAAAGAGTATGAATGTGAAAAGTCACTCAAAAACAAATTAACGATGCGAAAATGAGTAAATGAGACACCAATTAGTACATAACATTTGAATGACGAAAAAACTGTCCATATTGTGAAAATGACTTGCGCAGTGTATTGTGTAGCTGTCATATTTATATAATTTACAATAATGTTCGGTAATGTTGTATAGAAGTTACTTTAATTTGAATTTGACACAAGTTTGCGGAAAATTACAATTGAAGGCCTGTTACGTTTAAACTAAAGTTTCACTTCCGGGCTGCCTGCTGTGTCCCATTATAGAAAGTAAAACCAAGAGATTAATAAACTTTTAGCTCAAGAATTAAAGAGCTCATTTAGCAAACAAAGAAGCAGCAGCTCGAAAGTGTCACTTTCTTTTTAAACCGTTCACGATTTTGTGTGTTCTTGTTGAAATTGTGAATTCATTGTGATGTCACGCGCGTCGTATGCAAAAATTTGCTTCCTGTGATTTTTGATTAATGTACTGCATAAGTAACGGTTTTTTTAGTTTTGTAGCTTGGTTATTCTGTATATTGTAATTCGCTTTAACGTGGATTTAATTATGATAAATGATGATAAATTAAATGATGAGTCAGAAATGTGTGTGTACTACACTGAAAAATACTGCCAGAAAATATTTATTAATTCTTACGCGGTGTATTGAAATGCAATTAAAATTATTATTTCATAGTTAACACTAGTGAATAATACATTTTTGTAATATAATTTTAAGATAAAAGGATTATTAATTTGAAATTTTGATAACAATGTACTATATGTACAATATTGTACCGTTTTCTTTATTTGATACTTCATTTGATCTTAAAATCCGAAAAAATTACACTGGTGCTGTTGCGAAAGCTTTAATTTTCAATATTTTACAGTTGTAATTGTAAATTTCAAAAAATGTGTTAGATAAGGCCATTGATTAAACAGCAATTTAGTAAAAAATAAAAACGTCAGTTGGTTCTGTAATGTGAAATCAATGTTCATTTTGTGTGCTACTTCTTTTATTCGCCTTCATGTAACGATGTAACTTTGAGTTTAAAAGACGATCGATATCTAATACAAAAAAACTAGTCGCAAGGAGAAAACGCTTTTCCTTGTGTTTAACTCTCCGGAATTTGTTTCACAAAAAATGCTTCCTTTTTAGCTGTACTATAAAGCTTAAAAAACATTGTGAAAACAGCATGCAGCATTCATGCTACTTTTGGAGTAAAGTAACGACGAAGATTCGCAAAACAACAACTCAAGGAAACGAGGACCGAGGACGGGGACGGCATTGGATTCGTGTTTCCTTTATTTTGGCAAATGGAGATTTAAGTGACGTCAAGGTTCTCACGCTTCCATTTGTTATCCTCTGGAAAGATTTATAACCTCTGTTGTTTTGGTCCTTTGGAGACTTTCGCTTGGGACGCTCGGAGACTTGACTTTCTGACAAAATATTAATATAGTAATGATGAGGCTGGTTAGTTTGGGTTTCGGAGTTGGCATAGTGTACTAGCTTTTATTTTATGCAAGGTTGTGCCTGTCCCTTCACCGTGTGCAAAGTGGGTCAAAGTGGGATGGCAGGAGAAAATTTTCTAGTCTTTGCATACTGTCACGGAGGGATTTTACGAGAAACAGCGGGTGGATTATAGGTAAGACAGGGGGATAATAGATAGCTGAGGAAAGAGATGAGACCGAAATCTATTAAGTGTGTCAAGAGCCATGCAAGCTCTTTGAGCATCATCCGGAAGGTTTGCAGGGAAAATTGCACAAGACTGGATTTGACTGAGTTCCAAGAAAGTCTGGCCTCCACTTGGCGGAAATGAAAGTTCCACTGGACCATTCATCCCTTTTGGCAAATATTGGAAATCCTCTCGTCTCTCCTTTCTCGTTTTCGCTCTTTAAGAGTTAGGACTTCATTCCACAAGTCTTTTCTACAGGGCCGAAGTGAGAAGCTAAGAAATTCCTTGGACACACACAAGGAATCGTGAGACATGCTATAGTATACTATGTATTTATAGTTACTGAATTCTATAGTACTCTAACACGTACAAGATATAATACAATATATCTTGAGGCACATTTTATTCTTGCAGTGCCAATGCGTTTTTACTTTTTCCATAACAGAGCTTTTATTCTCACATAGAAGAAAGGACTGTAAGAAGAGTCAAGAAAGAAAAGGAAAAAGAAAAGAGACAGAGAAAAGGTAAAACTTTGTTTTCTTCAGCAGAGTTAGCTTTTGAAAGGATTCAGCAAAATCAAGAAGCTCTGGAACAGCAGAAACAGAGTTCCATTGAGATGAAAGTAGTGTTTATAACCTAAAAGTGCAATTATCACTTTGTTCCGGAAACGAAATGTTTTTGTGCCCATTTATATATATTTTCTTCAGAGTTTATGATGAAGTTTCATATCTGGCTTCTCTGGTGTGTTTTGCTTCATCCATTTTCTCATGTTTTAACAAAACACTGCATCATGCGAATGCCACACACATCCACATTTCATTGGAAAGCATATAAAGTCAATTGGACTTTGATGTTTGTCACGGTTTTTTTGGCGATGAAGCCAAGAAAGCTTTGACTACTTTTGCTGAATGTAATGCAGCCGCGACGATTATTACCAAAAAGAGAAGACGCGAGAATGTGAGTGCTTGCTCAAGAAGAAAAGAGAAAGCGAGAGTTACATAAAAAAACTTTCCAGAGAGTCGCTTCACTGGAGAAAGTCTTTCTACAGTTTTCCCAGCAACCGACAGAACGAGGACAGGGAAAGTTGAGTAGAGCCGAGTGAAAAAGTCGAGTCCGGAGAAAGTCGGTGTATTCCATCGCATGATGCGCAGAATGCTTTCCTTCTCCTTCAGCTTTCTCCAGTAGGCATGGCTTACAGAACAGTCGAGACACGAAAATTCTGAGTCTGGAGGCAAACCCAATCTCCACCAGTGACAATTGTGTTGTCCATTTTCCTCTCAGGGCATAAATAAATCAATCCTAAAGTGCGGTGAAAACACCATCACTCCGTCTACTGAATTTGCACTTTCACCTTCTGTATGTGTTTGAGCAATCTAGTTTTGCGGCGATAATCCGGAAACGGAACACATATTCATCTCGAGTGCTTGCTTTATTTACTTTCATCACTTTGAACTGGACGGTGTCATACAGCTCATTGCACAAAAAACACTTCACATAGAGCAAACACGAATATGAATTGCGTCTAGGTGAATATCTGACGACCTCAGGGAAAAAACACATGATGACGAATCACATGTTTACCCATCTCTTTATTGCTGCGAGCATTTTGAGCCTCTTTTGCTCATCTCTCTTTGCCGTACATGGTAAGACGTCATTACGAATTTCCTCTATCTGAAAATTCAATTTATGTATTTTAACTCAATTTAATACCACTTCATTGCCTTTTCCACCTGTCATTCCAAAACTCACAATTTGACTTTCTCACTTCAGATGAGGATTACATGATGGAAGATGCCACAAAAACAGTTTATAAAGGTGACTGTATATTATATCATTTTAACACGCACCATTTACATTCTCTATTATAAACTAATCAATTAACACCTGTAACATTTCATTTAATACATTTCCTGATTCCATAAAATATATTAGGAGGCGTATGTGGAAATGGAATCAAAGATCCAGGAGAAGATTGTGACTGCGGCTCAATTGAACAGTGTAAAACGGACCCTTGTTGCCACCCCACGTGTCAGTTCAAATTGGATTCTCAATGTTCGAACGACGAGCCTTGTTGTCGCAACTGCAAAGTTAGCTCAAAAATTGAATAACATAAACTAATATCTCATATATGACCCTTCATAATCCAATTTTTGTGGAAATCCGATTTTTAAACTCATGTGCATTATTAAATGATTGCAGCTTCAGAGGAAAGGGGAAACTTGTTATACACCAAATAATGATTGCCGAGTGTACGAATATTGTAGCGGGGAGAAAGGGGACTGTCCACGGCACGCGCACAAGAAAAATAGTGCTGCTTGTTTCGTGGCGGAATATGGCGATGGTATTTGTATAGCTGGAGTTTGTAGAGCCTTTGCTGCACCTTGCACTAAAGGTGATTGATAATTAATTAAATCATTATCGATATCAATACTAATTGTGTGGTATAATTGTGTATCAAACTTTGAAACTGTGTTATGAATTTCAGATACCAAATCATTTTCAGGTTCTTGCCCAGTTGAACATGTAAGTTGATGACAGGAAAAATACGGTTATTATGACTTGACATTAATATAGTAATTACCAGCTTTAGCATGATTGGGAATTTGATTTATCATCAGGTATGTGTGAACCAAACATGCTATCGAGCATCTGCATTTACCGATTTCATAACTTGTCCTTCCAACGATGCGTCACTGGAGTGTTCGGGCAATGGAGATTGTTCACACGGTGGAACATGTCAATGTCACCCTGAATGGGGTGGTTCGGATTGCTCTACGAAGAGAAATAAGATTCAGGAACAATCTAATCCCAATAATGATCGCCCCGGGAAGTACAGAGGTATAGGGCCAGAGCAACGGGATTCCACGTCCAACACGATTGCCCTTGCTTCCGGTCTTGTTGGTTTTGTTTTGACAGTTTCTATCATTTTCATCATTATGGCATGCCGTTTCCTTCCAACGCGCACACCCAAAGATGAATCTTCCATGTTCCCTCCTGCTCACATTGACTCGCTCGACGCTGATGGACCAATTCCATCGTAGACTGATGATACGCATTTTAAAAGAAAAAGGTCATCGGGCCAAAAAAATCTTGTGGATCACCCCGCCCTGCTCATTGAACCACATTTTTGATTTTTGCCCAATTCTGAGCGTATTTGCGCCGCCAAACTAAAATTGTATCCACTCATTTCACGATTTCAAACATTTGGAAAACATTCGGTTTCGGATTAATTTCAAAAATTGAGGGTTCAAGTTTTTACCAACATGAACAAACACACGTTTCATTTTACTATAGTGTAATAAGGGTGTTTGGTACGGGTTACTTACGAGGAGGACTGAAATCATGTCTTCAAACCAGAAACAAACATTTTTGAAAAAAGGAAGTATTCATGCCATCTTTCTTGTATAAAGTGTACAGATTTTAAAAAAAGCATTCTTATGTAACAATGCATTCCAAAATAAAATCTTAAAAACTAATTCATATAAGCTATAAAATATAATTTGGAGCCTAAGAGCTGTAATATAAAGTAGCTTATAGATTCCTCGCTCATCGAATTTATAGCGTTTTTGATAAGAATTGTGAATGTATTCAAATAATGCGAAATGCATTGATCGTAATGTCCTTAAGAGACTCCTAACATTAAAAGTAGAACGCTAAGTAATCAAATTAGAATGTTAAACTAATATGTTAACTTAAACTACTTTAGTACGTCATTTGGTTTGTAATTTCCATTTAATGTATACGGTAAGTCCGCAGTTCGTAGCTTGGAGCTTATCTTTGTCACACAAGCAGTCGTAAATTAATAGAATTCTTTGTGGCAAAACAAATTACAAAAACATTCATGATATTTACAGCTCAGTTTACCATTATACCTTATCACAAAAAATTAATTGTGACCTGATCTGACAATGAAAGCAAATGAATACCTTTAGAAAAGAAAATTCTGAAAAATTAATTACGTATTATCACATATATCTCAGGAGAATAACTAAGAAAATGAAAAATGCAAATTTAATGCTACGAAGATTAAAATAAGAGCAAAATTATAATAAAAATTGTAATATGTACGTAGCAAGGTATTTGAAAAATGTAGGAATTTTGCAGCAATGCATTTTCAACGATGATGTATTGAACAAAAGCAGGATTTTAAGGTATAAAAATGTAAAATTTGGATCGTGTTCACTAGAAAAATTCTATTATTAGCTGTAAGATTAAAGTTTGTGTCTGTACAGGAAGGTGTTTTTTGTGAATGAGTATTACACGAAGAACGAAGGCACACGAACAAAAAGAAAGGCTATTGTGATTTGTATTTTCTCTTTTTCATGAAAGGTTTTTGTTTGAATATTTCCTTCAGCAATTTTAGGACAGTCCATTGTACTTGTATTAGTATTGTAACAAAGTTTCTGTTACTTATGTTAGCAATAATAAAACAAAGCATTAGTAGGTAACTGGTAAGACTTCAACAGGTGACGGCAATCCTTCATACAATTTTTTTCAAAAATTATACTATATGTTCCTTATTTGTAAAGGAAAACTTAGAAATTTGTGATGTCTTTGTTAACTTTGTTTGCGTGGAATTAGTACAATGAGAGAAAAAGAGGCCGAATGGATCGTTCGTTGTATTGTGTTAAAATGAATAAAAGCTGAAATGAAGTATAATATTATGAAACAATAGAGGAGTAGACATTAGTCTGGATGCCTTCATCATTATTTGCTTTCAAAGAAACGAGACACGATGACGTATTTAAAAACCTGGCTGTTCCGTCAATTCCTATTAGTGAAGCTTACAAAAGCGAGTAATAAAGGGAATGTTGTTTCTCTGTTTTTAACGTACAATTTCGAACCTGAAATGTCATTAGGAGCAGATCAGCGTGAGATGGAAAGAAGATACTAACAAGTCAGTAATGCAGAAGAAAAGAAAGACGTAGTAGACGATCGTGTGATGATGATGAGAAAGTAAGAGTTTTAGTGTACGTTTTAAATTTTAAGTATCAGAGATACTGGCTATTTAGATTCTGAAATAACGTTCCCAGGATGATGAAAAAGGTTATAAAACTGTGAAAATGGCATAATACCCTTGACGCATATAATAAAAGTATGGAAAACGTGATCGTTGAGTTGTCATCCTTCAAATCTTTGATGTTAAATGAAAGGCATGAGAGAGTATAAAGAGTCGATGAGAAGCTTTCATAAGCGAAGGACAATCCGATGTTATGACGTTATGAGTCACCTCGTCGTCGTCGTCGAAATCATAACGATTGGTGTATCGGTGAAAGCACAAGAAGCCAATGAAAGGTACTGAACTGACTCGTTCTCTCTCTCTCTTTCTGACTCTCTCTCTCTCTGACACTGACTCTCTCTTCTCTTTTCCCTTGCTCTCTCCGTAAAATTAAGACCATGCATGCATGAAAGCAGCACTCTGCTTTTATGGAGAAAAGCACAATACCAATGCCCACTTCGCCTTGAGTAAATTCAATCCCGGCAGGATATTGCATATTAGCATTTGCCTTATGAGCAAGAATCAAATCATGTCGAGGACACGTTTTTAGTACAACTTCCTTATTTCGAATTTTGTCGCTTTCTCTCTCTCCTTCTCGACTCACGTCAATGACAACCTCCGTGGAAAACTTGAAACATGGAAAATGAAGTAGACAGAGTGAAAGAAAATACTATTTTCATTATAGTACCACCATGTAGATTTTCATTTTTTCGAATAAAATACACATAAAGTATAAAATTGTGCAGATTTCGTAGTGTCAAACGCGGTTTATAAGGCTTATAACGTCATAAGCAGGTAACTAGAACCAGATATTGGACGCATAATACGTTATAAGATCCTGTCAAAAGAAAACACAAAAAATATTATTTGCGTAGTACTCAAAATTCAATAATGTCCGGGGCTCGCTCCAACTGATTCGGTCCTTCCTGTTTTGTTTGAATAGAAGAGATGTTTACTCATGAGCTCAGTTCCACAAAAAAGCAGACCAAATTCGTGTCGACCTCATCCCCTCAAAAAGAAGGATCAGGGAAAAAAACAAATTTTATACTCAAGATTTTTCAGTAATACTAGAAATCTTCTTTTTACCCTGCTTCCTCCTTTTTTGTGTTATTTGTTCCTTTTCATCTCACCACATAAGCCGCACTGTGTCAACTTAATATATTCAGAATTTTCTACTTTCTTTTTATTATTCTCACTTCCTACGCATATCTTACAGGCCGATTCACAGATTCTCCATTGATTCTGATTCTTTATTTATTTATTATAATTGACATACGATTCCCTCTAAAAAGGTCATTACAGCGGATGAACCTTTATAAAATATAATATGAGATAAAAGTTCCAAGCTTGTCTTTGCATACTTGCAATACTGATTCAATAGCAGAGGATGAGTCTTTTTTTCAATATTAGAAATGCCCAAATCCCTTGTGAGTACAAAGAGGAACCCGAGTCCTTGTATATGAAGTTCTGGTTTTGTAAAGTTTGTAACACACGTGGTCGTGGTGTGATGATGTTGATACACAACAAAGTTCCTCTGATCTAGAATCTTTTATCGTTTTCATGCACGTGTAACGAAAAAAGCTATTTTGCAATATATACATTTATTATTATGTTCGGTCTAGTATCAGCGTTCATAATATCGTTTTTCATATATGAAAAGAAATGAGCAAAGATGAAAGAATAAAGAAACCAGGTCACAGTAAATTGACAAAATTGAAAAGGAAGCTTTTGCTTTGTTCGTCAGACATGCTTTGAAGAATGAGATGCCAAACAAAATAAAAATAAAAGTTAACAAGAGGAGAGGAAGTTAAAGGGGGCAATTTCGTGGTATTTAATACAAAAAAGTATGATAGAGTACATGTATAATGTATATACCTATAGTACGGAAAAGAAAATATAAAATAGTTAACCACCAGTCAACCTGAAAAGAGCGCGAAGAAAAGACGTGAGTAGAAATATAATTGGGGATGATTACTTGGAAGTTTATTGTAAAGAAAGAACCTCACAAAAAAATTTTGTGAAAGCAACAAGCAAAAAGAAAGGAAAAACATGTTACGACTGCAACGCAACGGGGCGAAAACAGGTTTCCAAAGACATTATTGTATGCAAGTGCACGAGCGAAAAAACAGACAAGGACAAGCAAAAATCTAGCAGCACCTTATGTTGATGATCTCATGGGATCATGTCTTGTTAAATGTGACATACTGTTTGTTGAGTAATATAATAAAGCCTATGAAATAAACAGAGGAGGAGAAAAGTAGAGAGAAAGGGATATTCGAACTTGTTAGGTGGTGAAAAAAGGAGCACGACGTTGAGCAAGTTTTGCGTTTGTAGTACAGGAGTAGCGGAGTGTTCATGCTGAGATGTTTTCGCCTTTTCTACAATTTTGTCGGAAGATGTTGACAGGTTTTTGCCTCGTTGCATAGCTCCTGTCGAACGCAAAGTAGGGAAGGAAGAGAGGAAAAAAGAGAAAAGCAGCAGAAAAGAGTAAAAGCGGGTTTCTCAGAGACCAAACCGGGCTGCTAGGCGACCTGCTTGCGTCCCGGGCGGAGAGCTCACCTGAAGCTTTTTCAACTCAACGACGCCGATCTTTGCGACTCTTGCACTGGCACGTCTTCATCATCTCCCCTGTTAACATGTAGTGATTCCACAGCCGCCACATCATTTCATCTCTGACTGTCACCCACTTCTCATATCGTCTCCATCTGTTTTTCCCCATGGCCTAATAAATCACTTCACTTCCCCTTTTCGCACTCGCTCTCTCAAATACCTTTATAGAAAGTAGCTCCACTACTTACAACTGACAAAACACCAACACAAGTCTCTTCTTGAGCCTTGAGCATGTAAGTAAGTCCGAAAACCCCATTTATAGTATTACATTTTTCCCTTCTTCTCCGCTATTGTCTACCTGAAACCACAAACTGATTTCCCGGTTGCAAACGTCTGCTTCATATACTGGACCGATAACCCGATTTTGAATTTTAATTGTGAGCCCAACCCTGACAATAAAATCCAATCCAAATGCTCATCAGCTTCACTGAAAAAGATGAAGTGATCAGTGTCCCTTCTCACAAGTGGCTAGGGATTTTTTGAAATCAAGTTCAGAACTTTTGTCCATAAAGATTCAACCTTTGTATTGAAAATGAACCACCTTCGAAATGCTTAATGAACCCGAACCAATACAGACATGAAAATAAGAAAGCTAAAAATGATAAGACTTTGTGCCGATTTGTTTGCTTCCGTATAATAAAACGAACGCGTTCTAAGAAAGTTTAATACTTTGCTGATTTTATTATCAGTGTCATTCCTTCAGGCCTAAAGTAATTGTACTCCTGAATTGCAAAAGTAACTGATATTCTAGAAAGTGCTCCTTTCACGTTCGGCTTCTTTAACACCAGGTGCTTCTTTGGCCTTCGTCTCCTCAGTCCTACAATCCAAAATTGTGCTAGGTCACAAAACAACAAATTAGTAAGTCGACAGTCCAAAATTCACAATTCCAATTTACCGTCTTTAATAAGTATACTAAAAGCTCCAACTCCAGAGAAAAAGATCATAAGAAGCAACAGTGTGCACTCAAACATAAAATTACTCCGGTCCTTTCTCCGCTGAAAGCTCGCGTGTGCCTCCGTCGGTCGTCGTCGCCGTATTCGCCCCTTCCTTCTCTGCTTTCTGTGTGGTAAGCCTTTTCGTTTTGTAACCACTTGTAACTCTAGTTATTTCATGAAACGCACCGCTCAAAGTGCCTTCATTTTACAGTATTTTTTGCAATTTCTTGAAATTAGTTGGCTAATTATTTAATTAACCGCATCTCATCTCATCAAGCACTAATTAGTTTTTAATTAAAAATTACGCGGATGGTAGTACCTCATTAAAAAATGAAAAAACAACGACCATTTTCAGTTTCGAGTTCAAAATTCTTATTTCAACCCGTTTATTTTTCATAATCTGCGTTTGGGGCATCTTGAGACTGATTCATAGCATGCTAAAGATTCTCTCAAGTCTCAACTGAGGATTACCGCTCATTGTGTGGAAGCATAAATACAGATTAGTGATATTCTCCTTTGTAGGATATGCCCTGAAGTTAGAAAAATATAATGCAAAACACACCCCCGACGGATTTGGCATCACAACTCTTTGGAGGGGATGACGGAAGTACTAATGTCAGTCCCTTTTGGCTATCACAAATCCATCTGTCAGTAGTGAATCAAATGGCTCAAAATCAAGTCAAGGCTAACATCGAGAATGCCAAAAGGGCTAATGACTGTAACAATAAAAAAGATGGTCCGATTGATTTGACATCAGCAACTGCTAATGCGATTGCAGCCGCGGCCGCGGCGTCTACGACGTCATGTTCGGAACCCTCAACAGTAGTGAGAGCTGCAGCATCCCAAAAACCAAAACGGAGATACAACCGTCGCTCATCAAATGATATCAATCCAGCGGATTTTTGCGAGGTAGAAATTCTCCAGGTAAATGAACAGGAGCAGCAAACTAATGTCAGTCCCTTTTGGCTATCACAAATCCATCTGTCAGTAGTGAATCAAATGGCTCAAAATCAAGTCAAGGCTAACATGGAGAATGCCAAAAGGGCTAATGACTGTAACAACAAAAAAGATGGTCCGATTGATTTGACATCAGCAACTGCTAATGCGATTGCAGCCTCGGCCGCGGCGTCCACGACGTCATGTTTGGAACCCAAAACAGCAGCGAGAGCTACAGCATCCCAAAAACCAAAACGGAGATACAACCGTCGCTCATCAAATGATATCAATCCAGCGGATTTTTGCGAGGTAGAAATTCTCCAGGTAAATGAACAGGAGCAGCAAACGGAAGCAAACAGGCTCCGAAACCAATTACTTTCACCCCCGAATCAAAGCTTGGCTCCAACTCCAGTACCAGCGCACAGCAACAATGGCTTTGATTCTCGGATGCAGATTAGAAATCCCGCACTTGCACCAACAAGCAGCATGAATTTGCAAAATCATATGTCGGGGGGATCTAACATTATGAACTACACTTGTCAGCAAAAAGCTCATAATGCTCAGCCAACTCATCAAGCTAGCATGAACCAGGGCAATCATGGACATTTGATGACTTCAATGCATCCAGGATACGCACTGACTGCTAAACCATCCCCGCATTACAGTGCTCATGCTGACATCATGGCAGTGGCACCTTCGGCTTCATCTGCTACATCAACTGGAGAAAGTCATTTGCCCGAAGGCTATAATATGAGCATGGGTTATGGCTCCGTACCAGCGGGAGCCTCTTCCACAGCTTCTGCTGCTGGAGTGAGCACTAATGGAGCAAATTTTTTGGGATCATCATACCCCACTGGATCTACATATTACCCAGGAAGGCACACAAGTGCCACTGGAGTCACCAACAGTACTTCAGGATATTCAATTTATCCTGTTAGTAGCAACTCATCAAAAAATCAATCAACATGGCCACCACCACCACCGCTAGGGGCAATGTACAAATCGGGCATTACAGGATCTATCCAACCACAACCGATGAACACTTTCCAGCATCAATTCCAAGAAAATGTGACATCTGCCCCTCAGATAGCACAGCAACAGCAGAATCTAAAAAATTACAAACATCAGGTTCATGCCATGCAACAACAACCAATGACACAGCAACAACAAGGACAGAAAAATACCAACTTTCAAAACCCTAATGTGAACTGGGTATCCCAGCAACTTCGAGAGCACTTCATGATCAACCAGGCAAATATTTCGGCACACGAACATCAATATGGCACTACGGCACCAGCGACAACTACACATCATCAGGATCCTTATCTTCAGCAGCAATTACAACAGCAGCACCAGCAACATCAACAACAATTACAGCAGCAGCGACAACAACTAAAACCACCACAACAGCAGCAACATCAACAATCCCAGCAGCAGCAGCAACATCAACAATCCCAGCAGCAGCAGCAACAGCAACATCAAGTTATGAATTCCTTCGGGCAGTACCCGAACGGATGGTTCCATCAGTACCAACCAAATGGAGATGGCAACAATTTCAGTAATTGTCACTACCCGATGAGCAACTCGTTTAACCTCAACCCTTACTTCAATCAGGGTTACCAAATCCAACAACAACAACCACAGTATCATTTTGGGCATGGACTTCCGCCTCAAACTCCAACAGCTTCTTCAAACCCAGCAGGTTAGCAACTTTGATTGTATTATTTAATAATACGTTTATTTGGTGTAATGAAACGAAGCGTGTTAAATTGCATAAATTTTCCATTTCGGATCTTCCATTTCACTATGGTTGTACAATTTAACTTGATACGTGGGTTTCGTATTTGTATTCTACAGCATACACTAAAACATCATGCCATGGATGTATTAGGTACATATAACAGGAAGCAACTGTGATATCTTGTAGATGGGTTAAACAGGAATTGGCCCATATCATAAGTAGGATGCACTCAAGCCTAATTACATACAGAGTTTGGTTGGCAGCATAAGAGAATTATTCTAAAGGCATGAGAAACTGTAAACATTTCAAGAAGAGAGCAGCGAGTGGGTAAGTTTACTGAGTTTGTCGCTTACGAAAGTCTCATGTAAGCTCAAAATGTTATGTGGAGAGAGAAGGGAAAGAGATAAAAAGATCTTAATGCACTGTTTTGAATGCCGTGGTTGCCATCCATTTGCAAAATAGGAGATGCGGAATGATGGAAATTGTATTAAAGAGCATGAATGAGGTGAGGTAAGAGGAACCTTTCTTGTCATTTCCGTGCATTGGTAGCTTCGGCTTTCTCTTCCTTCAAATGTCGACTCAAGCTATAATGTGATTGGGTGAGAAAGAGCTTCCGTTCAGCTATCCCAATTGCTCTTCCTGTTAAATCCCGTTCAAAAAGCCTTTCAAACACAATCGCAACTAAACAATATCAACTTCATATAAACCTAAAAACGTATAATGTGAAGAGCTGAGAGAGCTGATTGTGTACTTTTCCTTTTCACCACTCCATTCTGCTTGAGATCTTCGAAAGCTTTTCTTCCTACGCAACTTATTGCGCGCATTAAAAGGAAAAGCTACTCTTGGTTGTTTCATCAGATTTCTGCTGTTGCTGGGATACCCAGTTCACATTAGGGTTTTGAAAGTTGGTATTTTTCTGTCCTTGTTGTTGCTGTGTCATTGGTTGTTGTCTTCGAAAGCTTTTCTTCCTACGCAACTTATTGCGCGCATTAAAAGGAAAAGCTACTCTTGGTTGTTTCATCAGATTTCTGCTGTTGCTGGGTTTAAAGCTTTCCTGCTTGCTTTTCAATAAAATTGCTGTCAATTTTGAGTGAATAAATATTAAGTTTTCTCATTAGTACAATCAGCGACTTTGATTAACTAACTCATAAAAGTAGCAAATCAGCTTTTCTCCTTGCCATTTCCCTTTGTACTTTTCTAATTTCCTTTTATCTCATTTTACAGTATATTGTACTTGTATTTAGCATACATTCACTTATATATACTTTCACCTTTATCTGCATCGAAGAAGAATAATTGCTCCTTTTGGGTTTCAAAATAAATTAGATTATATTTCGTTTGAATCATCATCATCATCTTTTGTGCGCACAACGGACGAGAGTCCGTCTGGAATTTTTTTCGGTTCACTGGGTATCCGAGCAACGGTGACAGTGACAGCAGGGCAGCATATCCTTTGATTCATTATCCTCGTACCTGTCGTCCTGTCCGCGTGTTTTGTAACATCCTCTGCCAGAACCAGTTTCAAAAACATTGCTCTTTTGGATTATCTAATTTCAAAAATCGCAAGGATGGTTATATGAGAGCAAGCTTACGAGTACAGATAAGTAGGACAGTATAGACACTAAAAAATGATAGATGACGAGAACAACCTTCATAGCCCACGTGCGCTTCAAAAACAACATTTTCAAAGAGATCCAGCTAATTGCTAATTGGCAAAAGGATTGGAGAGAGTCGAATCAAAATACGTAGTTTGATTTGTTTAGATCCAGACAATTCTGTGTCTGAGGCCGATTCCAACGACAGAGGAAGGCCGTGTCATAACGATAACGCACATCAGCAACGCAGCATTTGACACAAAACACAGACATTCATTTCACGAGCTCTCAATCCCAGTTGAGTGCCCTGTATATTTTGTTTCTAAGTGGTTGTATGTACTATAGAAATGGTTTCTCTCACTTGTCAACATGGAATTTTTGAGTGAATGAACAATATTTGTTTTTCCTTTTTGCGATTTTTCTTGTAGTTTTGGCTTATCAAAATAAAATGGATACGAACACAACCATTGGACGAGTTCCCATCCCGATCTTGCCTGTACCACCGGCAAACTCATCCCATTCGGGAGGAGTTCTGACAAACACAAATCCAAATGTAGGAGTGAGGAACACAAGAGATAAAAACAAATCTTTACAACAGGTCCCATGTCATCCAGGTTACAATGGGACGGGACAAATTCGTCCTCAACTACCTGCAACGACTACTCTTGGAAATAGTAATGTCACTATTACCAAAGTCAATGCACCACAACGTAATAGCACAGTCGCAAATTACCAGGTGAAAGTGCCGGTTTTGGCATCATCATCGGCAGCAAAGGCGGCACTCGCAGCGGCATCAATGCCACAGTCTCAAAAAAAGCATCAACAATCTTTTTTACCTCGGCAAAATCCACAGCCATGTCAACAGATACAAAAGCAGCCGATGCGACAACAACAAAAACATGATCCAACGTATGAGCATATTCTTATGAAAGAACCTCTTATGGAACTCGAAGAAGAAAAGCAAAGAATGAACATGAAACCCAAACCGGATCAGGTTCGTTGTGAACCACCTGCTAAAAAACTTTGCATCCCATCTGCAAAGATTGAAAGACCCAGCGTCATTATGTTCCAGGCTAAAGAAAAGACACCGGAGTCGTCTGAGGACGATGACGTCGAGTCACTCCTTTCTTTAAGCGACAGAGAAGAAAACGAGCCCATGAGCGACAATAGGACTACTGTACAGAACCTAATTACAGAAGAAAGCGTGGATGCCAAAGAAACAGATTCGCCAATGGATGTAGACGAAGAAGTCGAAAACGAGGTAGTGGAAGTAGACCAAGCGAAAAAGTTGTTGTCGACAGAAGACAGAAATGCCGTTTCCTTAAAGGGGCTGGATGAAGCAAATTGTAATAGCATGGAAGTAATTCCTGGAAAGGGAGGAAGTGAGACACAAGAGGAGGGAAAGGGATTCCAAGAATCCAAGCCGGAAACAGCAACAGAGGAAAACAAGAACGAAGAGATCGAATTCGGTTTGTCTCTTTGATTTCTCTCGTTTGTGTGTGCTTTCTTTCACTTGGTTCACACTTTCATAATTTTTCTTTGAATGAGGGTCAATTAGCAGTTTTCATCGTAGTTTACTTCATCCCAAAGGGGAAATGAGATGAAATTACGAGATTCCATCCTTTTGTGAATATTATGAGTCATAGTAAAGCGAAATCCTATTAGAGAAATTCGAAAAGAGTTCTTTCCTCATTCAATTCATAGGCATGCGTGTGTGACTATGTGAGCATGAACGGCTTCATGAAGAGATGAAAAGTCGGAGAAGAGCGAATGCTGCATGAATGAGCATGGGAATTATATTTACTTGAACACGACGACTTTTAATTTGACCGTAATCTGGTCAATAGAGACGAGCAGCAGTAACTTTTGAAAGGCTTCGTATATAAGTACATTTTTTATTCATTTTTTACACAGGTACGCCAACGATCGTAAATGTAGGCGAAGGATCTTTTCCGGCAGTTGAATGGATTCCTGATATGAATGCAAATGAAATCATCTGGTTTGCTTACACTACCGAAGACGTGGACAACAACTGCTTCTCCAATTTGGAAGAGGTAAAAATCTTCGCGAAAATCTTAAATTCTGTAAATGGTAAGGTGGGACCTTTGTCGACAATACAGTTTTCTATAGTCAAAGCTGATGGTAGCGAACTAGTCCAACTGAATGTAACGACTGGAGAAACTTCAAATTTACTTCAACTGACGGATAACTTTATCAGGTGCTTAAAACAACAGCTTATTCGAGTTTTTTTCCCGTATTTATCTGTAATTGAAAATGAGGAACCAGATTCAAAAGAGAATAGCACTATAATTAAAGAAGAAGAAGAAGAAGAAGTCACAACTTCAGATCCTGTAAACTTGGATGAAATTGATTTTCCTGCTGTAGGAGCAAATGAAACGGTTGGTGAGAACATAGATGAGGAAATGGTTGCACTATCTGAAGCTGAAACAATACCGGTAGATGAGGAAGAAGAGGTCAAAAATAACGTAGATATCTTTTGCACTTTTGATTACACCATGGAAAGTGATACTGAGAACGGTAGTAAATGTGTGAAAGCCGTTAAGGATTATAAGATTTTTAAGAGTTTGGATAAAGATCAAAAGGTGAATCTTTGCGATTCCCCGTGCAGTGCATCAAAAAGAAAATACGTCAAGAAGTTTGTTGACAAAAGTAAGGTGAAAATAAAAAATAAGAACTATAAAAACACTTTCGATAAGAAACGTAATAAAATTCGTTGCGATTCCTTAAGACCACGTAGTGAGAAAAGGAAAAAGGAACGAGTGGAAAAAATGGGAGAAAGTAAGGTGAAAGTAGGGAAACCTAAATCAAAAAACGGTGGAGAAAAAGGAAGCCAATCATCGGTTCCTGAAACATTTGACGAATCGTGTGACAAGGTGATTGATACTGAGAATGCCGGAAAAGGTCCAATAATACGCAAAATTTACCATAGAGAAATGACAAACGCCGAACCGCCTAAAAGACCCGATGTCATATACCATGATAAAGACACAAATTATGTAGTCTGTACCGTTCCTTATTGGCTTAAACGAACGCAAGCTGTAAAACAAAAGTCGTACTTTCCAACAACAGCGGTTATGACCAGATGGTGCGATCAATTAAAACAATTTCTAAACCAAAACATGAATGAACACAGTTCCGAATTCAAAGACACCTTTGTAAATTTGGCATATTCACACTGGGTGGCGCGTTGTGGCATGTGCCTCAAATCCATGCGGGCTTTGGACCACACTGTGTCCCACCAAGGCGTTGTCGGTGGAACGAGTCTTTTTGACACAAACGTTCCAAAATGCGATTTTCATAATTTACGTAAAATCTCTTGTTTAACTTGCGACAGAAAGAAATTTTACAAAGCACAGCTAACCAAACATCTCATGATCCACTTACAAAATTCGCAAGCTCAGGTGAAAGCGAAATTGGAAAATAACAATAATGTTGTACCTGACCCATTTGAAGGAGTAGTGCACATACCTTACAAAAAGAGAGAAAGGTTTGTCTTATACGACGCACAACCTCCGGAGCTGACAATGGTGAACCATGACGAATCAAGCAATGATAGCTTACTATCCATCTATTCTGAGGGTCACGAGCCTCCTTATTTTTTAAGGAAAATTGAATCGGATAAGGATTATAATCAAGAGGTGATTATTGAAGGTATTGTTGGAAACCCAAGCGCGGAAACAATCCCGCTATTCCAATCGGCGTCTACTTGTACGAATTCAAAAAACGGGGCTGCTCTACGTGACCGTGACCGCGGCCCAAGTAGAGTGACACCACCGACGGGTGAAAGTAATATGGGACCCGGGAACACATTTTCCAAGGATAGTCAGGCACTTCCAAAAAAGAGGAAAATGCCCCGCACAACTGGTATAAGAACCATTTCTTTGAAAGATCTTGAGCGTATGCAGCCAATTATAATGACTGCAGAATCAGGTTCAACGCATTGCGTTATAACAAAATGTGTTAAAGTAAACATAGGACACAGATATGGGAAACCAACTATGGTAGACAAATGTGTCGTAACGTATCTAGCGAATGGAGTTTGGGGACCTTGTATAAGCTTGGCCTTTATGACGGACGACGAAATAGCGGCTTTGTCAGGTCGTCCGGATAGGTCAAATAGTAACAAATGTAATGAACAAAAGCTAAACAAAGGTCAAACCAGTTCTGTCTCCGTTTCCACGTTAGTCGGTTCTCTCGTCTCAGAATCTGAAAACAAAGAGAAACCCACGCCGGTACCGGTACCTTTGCCACCTCCAGTTCTGGCAGCTTCAATTCCAGTGCCAGCTCTAGTTCCGGTTCTAGACTCACAATCGGGGGCAGCTCAAAGTGGTAAACAACGTGATGATAAAAACAGTTGTTTCTCAGTTTCAAAGTCAATCAGTCTCTCGATCTCAGAACTTCAAGAGCCAAAGAAGCCCGTGCCGTTGGCAGTGACAATATCCATGCAAAAGTCTATACAACATGGTAAGAAAAGTGACGATCAAAACAGTTCTTCCTCAGTTTCCAGACCAGTCAGTCTCTCAGTCTCAATACCTCAAGAAACAAAGAAACCCATGCACGTACAGATACCGGTGTCAGGTCAAGTGTCAATGCCGGTGCCTGTTCAACACGGTAAGCAAAGTGACAGTAAAAACAGTACTTCCTCAGTTTCCAAGCCATTGAGTCCCACACTCTCAGCACGTCAACGTGTGCTAGTTCCGATGCCGGTTCAACGTGGTAAACAAAGTATCGATCACATAAATTCTTCCTGTGATTCCAAATCAGTCATTCCCTCAGTCCGGGAACCTCAGAAACCAAAGAAACTCGTGCTTGTGCCGTTACCGATGCCAGTTCCATTGCAGCGGCCGGTTCAACATGGTAAACAAAGTAATGATCAAAACAGATCTTCGTTGGTTTCCAAGTCAGTGAGTCTCTCAGTCTCAGAATCGCAAAAAGGAAAGAAACCCATGGTAAAGGTAACAGTTAACAATATTACAACTAATAAGAGCCGAAACAAACAAAATGAGGAACTAAAAGGGAAACCTGAAACTGAAAGTAAACCAAAGTCAAAAAAGAATCACGTTGAATCAGAGTCACCACCACACAAAAACAAGAGACCATTAGCAGATAAATGTCCCAGACAACCTCGTAAACCGTTACAGCCATCCAAGGAAAAGTCTCCTCCCAGACAGTATACTAAGAAAAATTGTGCAAAACCAATTGAAGTACCAATTCTACCCTTGCCTCCTCCCCCACCTCCTCTTCCATATCAAAAACCTAGTAGTACTTCAAGAACATACAGTCGAAATGTTGAGAGTCGAATTTTTGAGCCCACTATTCCTTCAATTACTATTAAGAATGCGAACGGAACTTCCACATTCTATTCCGCAGGTTTCAAAATTCCAAAAATCAGTCATTCCCTACCTAACAATGAGGTCAATCCACCTATTAATTCCGCTCCGGGTGATGAAGGATCCGACGAACCTTCGACTAGCCAAGAAAATGAAGCGGGAGGCTCCCGTGATTATTCAGTCAATTATTGTCACTTGGATGCAAATTACGTGTATGAATCCATCAAGAAAGTTACCAAGTACACTAGTAAAATGGAATACAAAAGCAAGCTTTTCACGTTGACAGAGAAAGATGAGAGTTTAGGTGATATTTATGAATCTGCTTGCAATGATTCGAAAGTACAATGTTCTCAATGGAATGTGGGTGCTGTCATTAATCGTGCTCTCCCGGTTGAGGAAATCGACGACGGGTACGAATCAGAAAGTACATGGTCGCCTTTGTTCGGAATTGATGTACCTAATATAAACCTGAGTCCGACTTTGTTTAAAACATTTACAGTAAAGGAGTTGAACGAGATACTTTCTCAGTATGATAGTTCTAAGATGCACGGTGATGACTCGGAATGAAGGAAATGAATCCGATGAAAAATACAATAAACATGAAAAATAAATTGGTAATTACATATACTGCAATATTGTATAAAATAACATCATTAAAGCTCGTGCAGGAAAATTAAACGTGAAAGTACCTTCTTGTCGCTGGGCCATGCCTGCTTTCTTCGTAAAACTACAGAAAAACCAAATGCTGCTACAAAGTATAAACAAAAAATAATCGAGTGACAAAACAACGTTCTTCGTGTAATAATTGCTGCTGAAATCTCCAACGGTGGATCTAAAAAGGATTGTACTTTTGTACTTGAAACAGAAAATTGAAACCAAACGTTCATAACTTTTGAAAAACATTCACAAAGAGTCACAATATCAAAGCTGCTGTTGAAGATTGTGCCCTTGTGTTGTTTTAATTTTGTTGTAATTACGTAAACATTACAAAGGAACAGAGTGCCAAAACGAAACGTCGGTGCCGTCCAATTGCCTGAGGACGATGATAACGATCATGATGTAATTTGGAATTAAAAACAATTTTTGATAAAATTGACCCAATTTTATCACCACACAATACAAAGCACTTTTAATTTCGTATATTGTATAGGCGTAATGCAATACAATTTTCAATGCTGGTTCAAAGGACCCTGGAAAGTGCTATAAAATATTATTTTCTTTCTAATTCAGACGAAATGCCGAAATGTACGGCTTCTTCGTAAACGGATTTTGAGCTGTAACTTGGGCAGCTAGGAAGTTAACAAGATGAAATAATTATGAAAAGATTGATTATGAAATGAATTAATATAAGAATGCACCATCAGGATGGACTTTAGAGGCAGATTTTTACTTTTTAAGATGACAGACATTATAATTGAGTGTTTGTTTTTGCAATTTTTCGTAAACTTCTCAAAAAGGGAGCAATCTAACAAGTGTGTCTCGATCAAACTAACTTCAATCTCACGAATGAGAATTGAAGCGAGAACGAGTTAAAAGTGAATGAATACAGCAGCCAAGGCGGCTCTCTGCTTCCACATCTAAAAGAACATGGAAACACAAGAAAAATTCACCTATATAATTTTTAATATTTTTTTT
>JABASF010000458.1:0-41448 GCA_019776145.1 Harlomillsia oculata | reverse complement strand
CAATGAGATTACAACGGTAGCATTGACAAGACATGTCAAACCTATGTAAAATAAGCTCTATTCGTGCAAATCGCAAAAAACTCATTTCATATCACCTTTTCTATTAGTATTTGTGCAACATATATAGTCAGTTTAAATCAGAATTACTGGCTATAATGACAATGAAGTTATACGGAATTCCGGTTTTGCCCAGATTTATGTAAAATATACCTACATGATGCCAGTTCAACCCCTTCAATCTCATCAGTTTTCATTCTGTACTCACTCAAAAAAATGATGGTTCAAAATTGCGCACCATTTCCTATAAGTTTGAACATCCATTATGAACTGGCACAATTCTGGAGGAATCGCAAAGATCATTAAACCCAAAAGAAAACATTTTAGCAACAGTAAAAAATGGACTGTGCTATACATACAAACATTTAATTTCACGCAGTTTCATTGTTTATTATTGCAACGCTGTCTTTCCTTGGTTTTTTTTGGCAAATTGGCAAGAAAAGCATTCGCGGCCTTGCGCACAATGTAACAATACTAAACAAAAACATTAAAGAAGGGCTTTAATTTTTGCAAAATAAAGAACCCACTGTTCACATTCGTTGCGAATTTGATCAAAAGGGAATTCGAAACGGTGAAAGAAAACAAAATCTTGAGTTCTCAAAGCCGTCTTTGACTCATTCTTACGATTCTTACCTGGTCAAAAAGGCAAACGCGCATACTGCATTTCATTACACTTTAAGTACTGCTATGAAAATAAAAGGTATAGTATTCGTATTCGTAAATTCGTATTCATCAAGAGAAATCGCAAAGTGACAGCGAGTACAGTGGATTCAAAAGACTCTTCGACATTGACGAGAAGAGAAAGAATTCAAGAAGCTTATTTGCACAAGACGTTCACAATGAGGAACAGCACTAACGCAGCCATAGGACCATTTGTCATTTGTATTATCCCACTACAACATAAGGGCAGTAAAACATTTTAAACATTTTCAGCCTTCTTTTTGTGAAGCATTTTGTCAAAAGAACACGTTCATCTGTCATGGCTAATTTTGTACATACTATAGTATCAAAAAGTAACATGGTATCAAAAAAAAACCCAAAATGGCCCACGTTGCTGGCGCTTGGAGGCATCGGTTGTTGTTGTGACAAAAATTCGTCACTTTCTCTTTATTTCGTCTCGCATGCTTTGCTCCAACGAACGAAAAGATCATTTTTTTAATGCACAAAAGTATACAAAGTCGTGCAAAGTTAAAGTCTCCTTCAAGACTCAAAAGACTTCAAGTGAAGAGTGTTGCTTTTTTTTTTATCTCGTCTGTGTTGCGGTTGTGCCACATTCCCCCATTCATCGTGTGTAGGGAACGGTGAAACTGTGTATTCAAAGACTAGATTGAGCTCAGTCTCCAACAAGTAGCATTGGTGGTTCAGTGGTAGAATGCTCGCCTGCCACGCGGGCGACCCGGGTTCGATTCCCGGCCAATGCAGATATTTTTTGCTATTTTTTTTGAAAATTTTATTGAAATTCATAAACTTGGAACTCTTTGAAAGTAGTAATGTTTGCTTAATTGCGTCCTGTACTTTGAGTTCGTAGTCTTTTGTACTTTTTTGATCGTCAATTGCGTTTTGTCAGGTTGTCCTTTCTTGCGAGATTTGCGACAGGACGGATAAACTTTGATAGGAGATGGATCAAAAACGGATGACAACAATGGGATGAGATAGTCAATTAATTGATAATGTATTATAAGCATTGTTGAACCTAAATGACCTCTGGCCTGACCTGTGAATTCTGCACACAGCGCACCTGACTAACAACTATGATAGTTAATATAATTTTTTTTCCAGCATATGAATGAGAATCAACACGTGCGTGGAGGAGGGATGAATGCATGCCGAAATGTGTGTATGTGCGATTGTTAGTCACAAAAACCCCATTGTTTCATTTTTAGGTTACAGAAGAGCTGTGTGTTTTGTGTGTGTCAGCCTGGTCTGATCGTCGTCATCGTCATCGTGGCCGTGTCATGATATGGATGTGTCGTGTTTCATGAATATACGGCGAATCCTGATGCTTTTGTGTAACAATGTCAGTTTGGGTCAGACTACTCACGACGATCCGAATGTGAAATCGAAACTGTACCAACAACAATAACAATAACAACGCTTTTTAGACTGAATAATCAAAGCATAATATATAGAAGCTTCCTCAACTCAACGCATGAAAGGGTATTGTAATAGTCATTTTGAATGTTGCGAAAAACCTGATTTCCATCATTTGCAAATTCCATGTCAGTCTCAACCGTTAATTAGAAGTTAACCCGCTTATATTATAAAATGCCAGACAGCGCAACTACCTTTGAGGGAAAAAGGGGCTTTAGGAGTATTCTTATTAGTAAAAGCTTAAACGCTTTTGCATTCGTCACGACAAGGCATGAAAATGGTTGGAAATGAATGAAATTGTTTCAAAACTGCTTTTCTTTCCTGTTTTAAACGCGACTTAAGGAGTTTTGCTTTTGCTAATTAGCTGGTAAATGAACTGTCAAGAGTCTTTTGTGTACTTTTTCACGATGTAGAATGTGTTTATCACTTTATCAAGACATTTATGTAAGGATATAAAATTCTGGGAATATGAGTCATCATCACTACCCAGCAGCCAGAAAAGGCCAGAAGAGACACACAGTAGCGAAAACACAGCTTGAAGACATTTTGGCAATAGAGTTTTAAGGTTTAAGTTAGATGTTGGAAGAGCGTTAAAATTCCTACGTAGATTGTTTTTGCACGTCGACTGCGTAAGTATTAAGTATGCATGCTAATCACACGTTCAAAAGGGCATAAGAGGCGTTTTACTAAATGAGCTTTGAGCTTGAGCTTGTCCAGTGCAGTGTGGAAGAAGGATTGAATTGAGGATCACGATCCCACAATTCTCATCCTCATCCTCATCTTGTGAGAAAAAAGCAGAAGAAGAAGAAGAAGAAGAAGAAGAAGAAGGCGCAAAGAGCAGAAGCAAGAAGAGAATAAATCGTAATCTTTATACTTCTTGTGGTTGTTGTTGTAGTATGCACACAACACAACACACTTATTAGCTTGGAAAACCTGCCGAAGAATTTGTGAATCGAAAGAAATGAAAAGGCTTTTTATGTGTCCATTCGTCCAGGACGCAAGTGGCATGGCAAAACAAGCTTCGCCAGACTTTTCCGTTCAGGTGTTTGAGGAAAAGTTGTCTGAACCTGAGACCGGTGTGAGGCTTGTATCAAAATGTGAGACACTCCGGGAATTTATAATCACTCGCTCTGTAATCTTGCAGCATTACGTAATGTGCTTACCCCGGGCTTATATACGCTGCTGTAATATGCTACTATATTATCTTTTGCCAGGGGCATCGTCACCCACCGTACCGGCATCATAGTCGTCATCGTCAACTTTTCAACTAACTAAACTGACGTTACGTTATTTCTTTAAAACACACTATTCTCAGAAATTATTTTACATTAAGCTCAACAATCGATCAACGTATGCAATTTTAGAGTGTCAAATCTTATTCTTCAGAGTTAGTAGAAACAGAAACAAACAAGCCGGCTGAGCATTTTGCACTATTATTGCATTGCGTAATATAGGCAGTGCCTCTAAGTAATTGTGTCAAGAAAGGATNAGAGTGTCAAATCTTGTGCTTCAGAGTTAGTAGAAACAGAAACAAACAAGCCGGCTGAGCATTTTGCACTATTATTGCATTGCGTAATATAGGCAGTGCCTCTAAGTAATTGTGTCAAGAAAGGATAAATGAAGAAATGACATTAGATTGAAAATGTTCAGATGTATCCGTGAAGATTGCTGGTGAAACGTAAGAAATGTTCTGATGCGCAGATTCATGGATTTTTGCCAGGTTTTAATTCAACTACTACCTGTTGCACGTAGTACCTACGGCCTACGGATACCTGAGATTTTTACCTACGTCCTACTCCATGCAATTCATACATTCGTGCAGAGAATGAAATGCTGCATTACAGATTACAGACAAACGTTGTATCTCTTTCTACTGTAGATGTTCACAAAAAATGGCAGTGTGAGGTGGTGGATGTTCGATGTGCTTGCGAAGCTCTGCTGGAGTGACGATGGATTGACGATACAGGGAACAGAACAACGAAACCAACAACGTGGGTATTATCCCTAGCCTTGCGGACTCGCCAGCACTTGCCCACAAAGTCACTGAACTCCTCTTCATCATCATCTTCTTCTTCTTCATAGTCTTTCGTCTTCGTCTCTTCTTCATATTCTTCTTCGCAATGCAGTGTCCAAGTAGCAAAAGCAAGAGAAGCACACCTTCATAAGGATTTTTCGCTTTTGCGCCTACGTTTTGGCTTGCTCGTACTACTTACGCTGTTACGTTAGTGTACTACTATTACGTCCGCCGTCGTCGTGGTGCAAATGCTAAATCACTAATGCATGTGCCGCTGCATTCCTCTCCGTCGTTGTGTCTGCCCATCGTTGCATTCGAATTCGCATTTCAAAGATGAGCATTAGTAGTAAAGTGAAGAGTGAATTGAATCCCAGTCAGTCAGGTAGAAGTTTAGAAGAAGCAAGAAGACTGGTCATTCTGACACATTCTTAAATGCCTCTCTCTCTCTCTCTTCTCACACACAAAACCCGCACCACGACCACCTGAAAATTTGAACCCAGACTCAAAGTGAGACTCACCCTGAGAGAAAGAAAGACTTGCAGGATTTTTCACCTGTCTGTCTCGTTAAGAATTCCGGTCTAGTCTTCCTTGTCTTCTTCACCTTTTCATTTTGGACCTTTAATTATTGATGGATTTGACATGGTCTTTTTGGCTCGGTGGTCGTGCCACCATCACCAACACAACACAACAGTCTCATCGTCTCCTTATTCTCATTGC
Organism: Harlomillsia oculata; assembly: GCA_019776145.1. NCBI lineage: Eukaryota > Metazoa > Arthropoda > Collembola > Entomobryomorpha > Oncopoduridae > Harlomillsia > Harlomillsia oculata. The sequence continues at coordinate 36,569 of JABASF010000458.1, read as the reverse complement.
TCTACATTGTTCCTCCACTACTGCTTCTCATAAATATAATGGCCAGCGCAACCCAACCCTTTTTCAATTTATCCTATATAGTAGAATATGGGTATAACATATAATGCATTCTATCACAAAGGCAATAGTATAGTAAAGTAAGGGTTCTCTTCTCGTATACTAGTTTCTTCGGCTTCAGTTCACTCTTCCATTTCGTATCCTATTCCTATAGGACCATAGGACCAATATTGTTCTCAAGTGCTCAATACACTAATGAGGTGACTGACGAAGCTGCTCTAAAATGTTAGTCCAATCTCGTGATAAGCATAATATGAAAGTAATTTCTTAAACATTGGTCATATCATAGGTCTTTTGAATAAAAGTAAGTCTTCTGTCCTTGACTTGAAGTTGACTTGATTTGACGAATCAAAATAAACGCTCATTTTGCCTACTTTGCTTTATCTGCACATGTATGCAAAATGCACTCGTCTTTTGCTCTATTCTCCTCTCATATCGCAGACACGTTCATGAAAACATCTCTGAATGAAATGTGAAATGTAAGAAGGGAAAAGCATTTCCGTTGGATCCCTGCAACAAATTGCATCAGATGATGATTGCAACGACTCAAAGTCAGTCAGTGGAGTTTTTCAAGTGGTTTTGGTGTGGGAGAATGTGCGAAACTGTACATTGGACTAGGCGGATGAGCAGGAGCATCAACAACAACAATAACAAGAAGAGAGGTTGTTCGTGGCAATGCAATGGTGAGTTTCGAACTCTTTCGCATGTTATCTCTTGTGTGTCGAGAGTCGACTCTCATGTGTGCTTGTGATGTGATGATGATCCTGGCATTGCATTGTCTTCTACTCAGAGTTGGCTTTTAAGAATACCTATATACTAATACAGAGATAGAGCATTTTATTGAAGCTTGCTTTTGCTTCACAATTCACATTTCACAGCCTTTCCCAGCTTCCCATTGCATTCAACATTGAGGATATCAGGATGCTGAGGACATGAGGAGCCTGTGTAGCTCATATAAACCTTAAATACAACTTTCCGCCCTGAAGCGTGCATTTAAAGCCAACGCTGCGCTTCTGATGCTGAGTTTTCTACGAGCGAAAAGGCATTCGAGAAGCAAACGCAAAGCAAACCAAAAGTCAGAAAAAGCCCTTTTAAACTGCAATAGGCTTCATTCATACATTTTCATGTAGGAGAAGCGGCGTCTGTTCAGTCTCCTCTTATCAGTCGTAGGGAACGCACGCCTGTCTCCTCTCTCGTCTCGTCTGTCCTCAAACGAGCACTCCTCTCTTTCAAAAAAAAAGTTTTATTTATCATCTCATCATCGTTTGCATCTTTGGACTTTATTGTCGAATTTGCAAGTGTACTACCCTTGCATTGGTTACAGAAAGAGCGGTTTGATTTTTCATCCATTTTTTTATCCTGGGTATAACGGCCTCTTGGCCTTGGATAAATTAAAATTTTCATTCGAAATCAAAAAGGTAAGCCACGACAAGAGTACACATTTACTGTTTTGCAGTTCAAAACCATTTTGTTTTGTATGTATAATATTTTAATTGGCGTTTCTGTGTTTCAGGAGTGGACTTTGTGGTTGTCATTTTCTGAACCTCATAAACGTGTGTTATCATTATCATTGTGAACTATTGATTTCCCGTGAATAGTTTATTGGACGCTGTTGTATACATTTAACATTGTCTGAAAGTGCCGAAGTGATGCATTGTGACGCCCGGCGGAATCGTCAGCTGAAAAGTGCATGCTTGAATGAAACGATCAAATTGTGCAGAACGAGGAGTGCAACGTGACATTTTTTACAAAATAATTGCAATTTTATTTGTTATTTTTTATTTCGCGTGCGGAAATAAAATATTCATTTGTTTACAAAAGACTCGGGATAATTTCATTTTGTGATTTTGAATTTGAACGTAGTTGTTGGTGAGCATTGAGGATTTCCGTCAACATATAAACTGTGCTAGTATTTTCATTGACGAAAAATTTTTTAGCCGGAAAGTCCCTGTGCTGGGGCAATGTAAAAGTAGACGTGAATTGTGAATGGTGACATTGCAAAGTTTTTTATATTGGTTTTTTTGCAGTGAGTTGTTCTTTCGCTTCTTCGTGTGGACATTATTTTTGTGCACAGTCATTAAATTCATTTCGTCAGGTGTGACTGAGACAAAAGCCTAATCTCATCTGCTCTTGTTTCTGTGCAGAAGGTAAATTGCCTTCAAGAAAGAAATTCCTTTGCACCCGGATCCTACCTGTGCAAACTTTTTCTACCACTTGTGACCACAAACGTCAAGTGAATCAAAAGACAAACATTTTTTTGTGTATAAAGGGTAGATAAGCAACTTGATGTCGTCGCAACAAACCCTTCTTTCAAGGTATGTTCTATTCTATCTTCTTCCTTTTTTCCTTTAACTGTGCCTTTTCAAGTGTTGTCTGTCTTCGTCATGATGACCCATTGTCATTATTCTCTCAGTTGTCGCAAACGTTGATTGTCGTTCTTTTCTTTCACTATACACCTGGAAAACGGGACTGGTCTGGTGTCTGGTCATTGTCCATTACAGCCCGTCTCGTCTACCGAGACGACCGAGAGTTATTAATTGGTTGTCAATGGGTTATTGAACGATTGTAATTGCATTAAAGGAAGAAAATTGTAAGTGGTTTGTGTACTCGAAATGTAAAATGGACATCCAAAATGCAAAATTGTAAACTGTCATGTTCTTTTGATGCGATGGATGGTTTTAAAAAAGATAATTGAAACCGTGTGACATCAGCGAATACCGTCAATGCAGCATCTCAGCAACAACGACGTGTTGTTCTACAAGGGAATTCTGTCTTTTCTTCATTCATTAGTCGATGGCGGCATGTGTTTCAGGTGTGCGCGGCGCGAGAACTATTTAGTCTCTTATCGGTTTTGGAATGTCTTCGTATATACGCTTTGATAGCACGTTTACTGTAGTGTATACGGGTAAAAGCAAAAAGGGGCAAGAAACCAGAAAAAATAAATTGCAGGGCAAAAGTTTCCTGTAAAAGTCAATTTAAGACTAGTGACTAGTGAGGCATGCAGTGTGATAATGATGACATGGAGTGGTAGGAAAAAAGCCGGCCGTGCCGGCACGACGACGAAGGCAGGACAACCGACAACCCAAGCACACCGATGACACCGACATGATAGTCATTGTGAATTGATATTGGTAGGGACAAAAACCTGGATGGTTCGTTGTAGGTTTGCTTGGAACGTTACATGATGGGATTTGCATCCTTTGGACAGGGTGGCCTTGCCTACTGTACGTTTGTTCCTTTACCTTGTCTGTATGAATAAATACATGAAATAAGCATAAAATATCAATTGTAATTCCATCCCAGATTCCGGATTCTAAATGATCGTCGACGAGGTTGACTCAGAACACTCAGAAGCAAAAAGAAGAGAAACTAATACTTTTTTTGGCTGTGTGAATGATTCTATCCTAAATACTACTGTAATAAGTCGATGATGATGGAGGCTGAGTGCATCATTTTGTCGTATTGTCATTGTGGGAGAGTGGCCAAAAGCCTGGTTGACGGTGCACGCATCAGTCTCATCAACTCATCACGGCACCGTCGTCGTCAGTAGAATTTTGGTACACAACACAGATAAGCAATGTGTATTAGGTATGGCATAGCGAAAAATCAAAGCGATTGTGCATAGACGAACGATTGTTTATTATATTTCTATCTGTCGTAATCACAGGTTTTTCTACGTTGGTTACGTGTCCTGGACGTAATCATCATTTGGTAAGTCTCTTTTCATGCGAAGTGGAGCAGATACTGACTCCATATTTTGTTTGGAAAACAGGCACTTTGAAGAATGGCAAAATAATTTATTCTGCTGGAGCAAATGCATAGAGATACAAATGCAAACAAGTTCCCTTCTTCTTTCGTTCCAGCCTATTGTCTATTGTTCGTCATTCAACCCTCTTAGCATGGCTTCTCGATCACATTCACTCCCCAAAAATGTATTGGAAATCGTATTTCGACTGGTGTATGTCTGCATTATTAATTCTATTCTTTCATTTTTTGGACAAAAACTTCTCTCCTCAACCATTTGTGCACCACACAAACACATTTTTATTATTGTCTTTGACACATTTGCTCCATTTGACAATACGAAATGCGAATACGTTTTTTTCCATGATTCTGAAGATGATTGGCCTAAAATGGCATTGGTTTTGGATAATACTGGCCGATTTGCATTCTGCAGCTTCACAATCACATCCACAAGTGCAATGATCTCTATTTTGCAAAAAGATTTTGTGGGAACACATTTATTACATTCTAATAATGGAAGAACTGACAACGACGACGATGATGATTCGAGGCCAATTGTCACGGAGAGGCCAAACTTATCGCGGTGAATTGCTCACATGAATTTTTACACTTTGCGTTCCAAAGTGATGTACAAAACGATGTTATTATAGATTAAGAATTTATTTAAAATGCTACACACAAGAAATAGCGAACCGGTTGTCATACCCGGCTCACATTTTGCAAATTCATGGCTGCTGTGGCTGCATAGTTTTGCAAATATTCGCTCCTCCTGTGTCGATACATGTGTCGATCGTCCATGACGTAAATGTTTGCAAGGAGGCGTCTTCTCATTCCTTAGACTTCGATAAAAAATAGTTGAACCAGTTTTGGTCATTCGTTCTTGTATCCAGACACAGCGTATTAACAACCTCATTTTTATATTCCTAAGTGAGGAGAAAGGACTAAAAAAATGTCCATCCAGAGCCGTTGTACATCATCCAGAAAGGATGTGCAAGTGGGTTGGACGACATGAAACTTACATATGCAACAAACTTGACCAAATTCCCTTAATAATTCTCGTCTGTCTCACTCTGATAAAGTCATCCAAAAGGCGATAAAAGCGTTCTTTGCTGATTACAATTACAAACTTTTAAAGTACTAGTAGTTTGTTATGTCCAATGTCCTTCTCGTTCTTATTCACTTACTGTAAACTGTAATACAAATACGAAAATCGCATCTGCTTTTACTGACTGACCATATTTTCAATTTCATAGGTCACTGCTTAGTAACACTACTAAATACAAACTAAATACATTGGCTTATGATCATGGTCAGTCGCTCGTCATCCATCTCATTAGAAAAATTGTGATGGTTTCATGGTGATTGGTTGGCGAGGGAGGAATAAAAACATAAAAACAAATCCGTTGAGATTTGTCGAGGTTACCAGGGTTAGGGTCGTCTATGTCTGGCAGTCGCAGAGCAGAATAATCTACGATTGTCATTCACGTTGCTCTGTTTGCTGTGTTTATAAAATATCTTCCCATCGGAGTTTTTCTTCGTCCTTTCGCATTCGATTACTTTAGTGTTTAGTAATGGTCAATTTAATTTAAGTAATACAATTATACAATGTTCTTGATTGGAAACCCGCATTAGTTATGACGGCGAGGTCCTCCAGACAGAATCATACACAGGTCCATTTTCAAACATTTAATGCAGTTTCTTCAGACGAAATGCGTCGTTGTCGTTACCTTTCCTGCTCCAGAGTAATGTGGTGTATATGCTAATTCTCTGAAGGCGTGGTCCAATCCAAACAAACTTTTTCTTCATGATGTTGATAGAACTCTTCCCTCTTCGATTTTCAATGCATTTCAATAATTGATTCAATATAGTTGGTGGTTGATACGTAATTGTAGTGTAATGTGGACTTGGTCGGGATGATAAGGCGCCAAAACACGCGACATTTCCTTCGGCACTCATTCCAATGAATTTATGTTGTGTCATCGAGACAAGACTCTTTTGTGGGCAAATTATCAGGAATGCGTTTCCTGTGCCGTGGCTGTTGTAAACATATAGGATCCATAACTAGGATTCAGAATACTAATAGGCTCTTTCCTTTCTCTTGCGTGGCATCCGTTCTTAATATCTTTTGGTTCTTCTTCGTCTCCGTCACTGTCCTCACACTTGAAACCATTTATAGCAACTGTAACTTCTGTTGTGACGTCGTAATTGATTTCGCTGAATGACATAGTATTGACATTACGGTGAAAACAAGGATTGATAAGATTGTTCAAAAGAATTGAGAATACTAAGTTGTGTATAATGTATGATTTGATTATGTAACGTATTTTTAATGATATTCAGGTTGCTGTTGTTTAAGTCGTTTCGTTTCATAGGCAAATATATTTGTAGGTAACCTTCAGCAGTCAGAAAAGGTTACATTATTTCTCGTTTTTGTCATGAATGTGGATGTGCGACTGACGGACATTCTTCTCACTGAGCCATGTTTTTGGAAAGAATGAATTCATTTGAAGATGGAAAAAGCCATAGCTTCACATTGACTATTGGTAGTTTCGTAGTGTGTTACGTTTAGGCTTCCACCACCCCTATTTTTGATCGCAAGCCAAGTTGTTCGTTCCGAGTCATTTCGTACGATATGTTCGTTAGCTATTGGTTCATGTATTTTGCCTATTATTGCGAAATAATAATATTACACAGGTTGATTCATCTTGTCAAAGTTAAGCATCTGAACATTTAAATAAATCTGAGATTGCGAAACGTACAGTTTTAAATCATTCAACACGTATGTAGAAACAGCGTTGCTGTAATGACTGCCAACATTTTACCTCCTTTTAAGAGCACAAAAAGTCTTACATCGACACGTGTACGAGATTCAAAAAGCCGGGTTTAGCAGACACAGGGTAATATTTTGGATAAACCGGGAACAATCCGGAACATCTCAAGCTCGCTGTGAAGACGACGATCTCGGCATTCCATTAATTTTTTTGCTCTGTGAACAAAAGCGAACGTGTTCCATGCTCCTTGCTTCATGTTGTCACAGTCTAAATTGAGGGTAAGAATACCAGTACCAGAAGTAGAACATTACCCAGTATGACTTTTGGGTGCATTCCTCGTTCCGTGGAGAGTAACCTATGTACGGACTGTGGATTGAAGTACGTATGTTTGTCACCCGCCTTTTTTACATGGCTAGTTCAAGCGGGAAGTAAAGCCGCATGGCTCAAAAGGCAATTGAGAAGGAACCAAAAATGATCCTTCCGTATCTTTTTTATCCATTTTCCCTTTTTTGTTGCGTACCGTCTTTATTTTCGGCTGTTGCTCTCTCTCCTGCTTCCTATACAGTAGCTCACATTGCATTGCGTATTGCGTTCATTCGATGTCGTGTGTCGCGGATTCCACCAATGAATCTTGAAGAAAGTGTCCTGTATTTCTACTTGTAGGAATTTAGTTTTCCATGCAAAGTTGTTTTATTAAAAGCCAATTAATGATTTCATATTAGTATGTATAAAAGTTTGGGATAAACTATAGAACCCCTTTCAGGTTCTTCATCGTTAAATCATCATCATTCGATCATTCATATTAGATACCTCAGAGTGCGATAGTGGATTTATGAATACTGAACGGAGGCTGTGCATGAGGACATGAGGAGGATCCGCATGGAATCTTAATGTGTTGCAAAGAGGTTATTGCCATTTCCATTTGGTAGTTGTTGGAATGAGCAGACAAAGTCCCAGTCCCACAGACACACACATCTTTAAATCCTGAGTCAACTATTGTGCGAATGCGGTGAATCCATTCCGCATCACTGTCTGCGTAATCACCGTGGAACGTCGCTCACTCTCCGAAAGACGTTCAACATCATTTTCCCTTCATCTCATCTCACGCCAAATTCCTCCAAGACTCGAATAATGAAGGTTTTTCTTAACTATGCCCTAATTTTTTATGTACTGCGTACGTGGAAATTCGTACATTGTTGGTGATGTATAACAATGGACATATTGTGGAGGAATTCGCCGAAATGACGGTTCATAGGGTCATCATTACTATTCAGGTCTGGGTTGAAGATGACAAGGGACAGTACAACAGTAGACAGTGAACCATTGGATGGACACCAAACTTAAAACGGAACTTGTTGCTGAGAAAGGTGGACCACGAAGCACTTCTGAATGCATAAAGTACAGCGTGTTCACGATTCGTAAACGACACCTTTAAAGAAAAGGAGATTTACGCTCGGTTGAGTCCGCATTTGAATTCTACAGCTCATAACGTACAATTAGCAGGTTTTTTATAGTAGTGCTCGGTTTTCTTTCTGCATAATGCTTATTTGCAAAAGTGCATTTGTGCATTACTACTTATCTACAACTTCTATATTCAGTGGAAATTGAGCTAGTCACTCCGAGTCACTCCAAATGCTGGCCGACGACAAGACCTTATTTAAAATTACATTTTTCGGACGCAGACATCTACATCACCGTCGTGAGATTAAACTTTGTATGATGATTCTGCAGTTACCTTTGTACAACATTGGAGATTAAATAGATTATTGTGCCTGGTGCGGAAAATATCACGTAATGATGTGTACTTCGAAGAAAGGGATTTTTAATTCTTGAAGGCCTTTCTTCTGTTGTGTCTAATAAATAAAGTAAAATTCTATGTGGTGATGTTATTGTTGTTGTTTTGTGTCCATTGCAAATGGGGAAATGTACCGTACCAAGTTTTAAGTGGAATTGTGTCTTGTTGGGAATTTTTGGGGGTAGACAATGCCAATTTCGCATAGCGTATCACGATTTTTCTTCCTGAAACAAAACAACAGAAATCAAAGTGTCATTCACTCAGCAATGGTTGAATTGAAGGCGTCATGGACGATGGAATTGACCTGTCTGTCAAACTCTGTTATCGGCGTCAGTTTTAACACTCAAAAGGGGCACTACCTCTGACTTCTTTTATTCACGAAACCATTTCATTCAGATCATATCAAATTTATAGACTGTCCATTAAACAACGAATCTCTGACAGAGACAGCAGCTGTAGTAAAGTGTGCAAACCATTGCAAAAATCCAATCTCATTTTTTTATTGATTTGCCAAGAACATCAAAAACTGACCTTTATTCAACCCGGATTAAGAAAAAAAGGAAAAGTTGTTGCTTGTTGCACTGGCCTTTCTAAACTCGTATAGACATTGGACAAAAGCTATTAATAATAATTGAACAGTTTTCTGTCTGCTTATCATCCTAAATCGTGGAGTGTGTACTGCACACTTTACTCGTTCCTATCTTAGCAGTATCTCTTGCACAGTTGCACTTTTAGGATACTATGTATATACATAATACATATTAATAGTCTCTCCCTCTCACTCAAACAGCGTCCTTTTGTTCGTTGTTTCACGCAGAGCTGCTTGAATCTACATTTTAATTGCCAATGCATTAGATCGAGAAGAAGAAAGTTTGCATTCACCGTTTTTGCAATCAATAAGAGAAACAAAAAGCGCTAGCATTGTCCCAGTGTAAATTCTGATTATGAAAAAATTTGTATTAAAAGCCGTATTTTAGAAAGTCTGTACAAGCACTCGCATTGCATTTTTACTGGTAATGAATATTCAGTCATTCAGACTACAGCAAATGAATTGATTCGCAATAAAATATAATTCGTATCCGGGAACGGGAACGAAGACATTTTTTCACCGTAAGGAAATTCTTTGATTCTTCAAAGTTTGGCAATTTTTTCTGACCGAAAGGCGAAATCAGAGCGTAAAATGAGTTGACGAAGCAGAAAGATGCAATGGCGAGGCCGGCTTTTCCTGAAAAGCTTCATTCTTTAGTACTTAGGGAATGGTGATTTGGTGGTCGTGCCAATTGAACACACGAGTGCAATCGGCAACCATTGACCTGCATATTGTGGTATTCTATCGGCTTTTATAATTCGATGAATAAGAGTGTGTGCATCAATTTTGCATACAGAAGAAGTAACAGCTAACAACGTTAGCGTCAGCAAAGTCGACCGAGTGGACGATGGTCTTTGGTCGTCGTCGTCGTCAAAGTTGTCAACGAAACGAAGAAGACGATGAAAGAGTGTGCAGTAAAACTGTATAGGTGAGTTGATCAGGGATAGTGGACAGGATGGTGAATAGACATCGGTGACGGTGGGCAGGGTGATCAAGTTTTTAGCTACGATGAGACGAGAGGAATGGATGGATAGAGCGATAATATCATTACGTTACCTATTGACTGACTGGATTGGAGAAGTGGCCAGAGGGCAAGGTGTGTTGCATTTCGATTGAGAATTGGGATTCTACACTCTCCTTAATTTCTTTTTCTTGTTGCTGCTCTTGCAAGTCAAGTCGTTCGAGTCCAGGAGTGGCTCTTGTTCGTAACTTCATATTAATTCAAGTATATGTGCAAGTGGAAAGGAATTACAAGAAAACTAGCAACTTAGTATATCTGGCTGAAGTAAAGCAAAAGTTACACTTCGTTTTCCTTTCTGCACGAGCAGAACACCAGCATCAACAGCAACACCAGACTCAGTTTTTGACAGTGTCGAGCGCATTTCAATTATATTTGCATGATATGATTATTTGTCTTTTCACTTGTCATCGTAAACAAGTCGGGGTGTCATTTAGAGCTCATAAGGTTCAGCTTATCTACTTTGCAGTCAAGTAGTCTTTCCTTTCTCAGAGTAAAGGGCTAATTTACCGTTTACTTCAGTAAAGCCTAAATATTAAAAGATCTGTGGTGTATATTGGTCCCTTTAGAATTTAGATCATGTGAGATGAGAGAGTCCGGTAAAAACTCTTTCGTGTTCAAGGGTCGCGACATCCCGTCGTGCAGGTCACTTTGATCTGATGTTCTCAGCGGGATTTTAAAATGGAAATCCTTCAGCTTCCATACGATCCGTGTGTGCTTTTTCAGATCACATCGTCGCAACATCATCATGAAGTGAAGCCTTGTCAGATTTTTTGAGGGGGTTTCAATTGACAGGCGAAAAATCTTTGTAGCCAGTTTTTTCTTCCCTTCCTGCCAATAAGTGTCGTCCGGAGTGGACTAGTAAATTATGTCTATTATCACCCTCCCTTGGCGAAACTGGCTGGACGTGCGAATGTGGGTAGGAAATTTATGTTGCATATCCACGTTGCGAAATCTTGAGTCATTTTATTTTCCATATTTATCTGATGTGTGGAATTCAAACTTGAGCATTTCATTTTTTTCACTATACCTTGGTTTCTTACTTTTGAATTTTCCTCAGAGAAAAAGTTCATGGAAATCACCTATGTTTTCCATGAGCTAAATGATATATGTTGCAAAAACGTATGGATTGCTTACGCTTAGTCGCTGGCTTTGTGCGATTTTAAGCTTGTGAAATGCTCAACAAAACTCTGATGAAGTTTGACACTTGACCGGCTTCTTTTTCCAACAACTGGCTCATCGCTGCTGCGTATATCATGTACCATTTCTTGGAATCCTGTAGCAGCTTGCTAGCATACTGTGAAAATGCGATTGTGAAATCTGAAGTTTTACAGTTCATTCGGTCGAGTCTGTTACATTTCCCACCACATCTCGACTGCAGAGCAGTAACGGTGCCCCTTCAATTCTGTACTCTGAATTTGAACATGTTGCAATTTTGGAACTCTGGTGGTGCTTTGTACATAGTGTGATTCTGTGTGATCCACCTATGCTGTGTACTATAATGATATCGCATATATGCTAAAAAATATTGAACAGGAAGATAAAAGTAGGTTGGAGCAATGCAGAAAGTGCATCGTGCTGCATTTTTCAATTGTAACTGCTAAGTACTGAAACTTATAGATTGTACAAGCAAGCTAAATGCAATGCAAAACGTAATGTTACGTCTTACATGTAATATAATATAATAGTAAGAATACTTTAACGTTTTTCCTTTGTTGTTAGTTGTTACAGCTTCATTACATGTTGATTAAACTATGCCTTAGATGTGAAAGTTTTGTCTTTTGTGCTGAAGTTGTCGCCAGATTCGCAGATGCCAACCAAAACGCTATACTAAAGGTTGATAAGTGTCTTTACATGTTGCTCTGATTTTCCTTGCTCTCTTGCGTTTATTGAATCTGACTCATGCGTTTGACAATGGAAATTTACACAGAACAGGTGTGATTTGAAAACGAGACGGATGCCAGGGAGTCGAATAACCACAAGGCAGCACAACGCTCGCAGACGACGAGAACAGTAGGACATTATTGTCTGTCTATACCGTGTGTGCCATTTTTGGTTGTGGAAGTCTGAATAAGCAAATAATGTTTTTGCACAACACAACAACAGAGAGTAATAGGAATTTGAGTTCCGTTAGATGAAAGACGACTTGACTATCACACCACACATTCAATTCAATCTCACAGCGTGCAGTCTAATTGCCCTTTTCAATCCGTCCCATTTCTAAGACAGACGTCTTAACATTAACACCTTAGTCTCCGAAGGAAAGGGTTTATAAGATAGGGCTGCTGTGGTTTGGTTGTGCTTTGCTTTGTAATATTGTAATGACGGAGCTGACTTGTCACTTTAATGTTTAATCTCTTCGAATGGACGATGGGTCGGAAATGCAGAATAGTAATTTCCATTTCCATTATCGTGTTTTCGCAGGTAGAACAGAACATTTCTGGAGTTTGGAGTATTCAAATTATTCAATATGGAATACTTATATTTTTGCTGTATGTCGATGAGAATGAGATTGTTACATTTGGGCGGTTAACCTCCAGGGCATCCACTCAGTGGCGTTCGTGCCATGGAAGCACCGACGGTTTGTGAAATGACTTTTGGATGGCCTGTCGGATTTTTTGAAACCATACATTTTATCTAATATGACAGGGAAATGTAGTAAGGTCTAAGGTGTACAAAACAGACCGAAATGAAAACCCCCTTTAAGCATTAAGCATTATCATCTCCCGTATCAGCGTCCCAGTAGACCAATATTAATTTACGGCATATTTTTTAACAATGACTAGGGACGAGTTGACAATCAATACACTCATCCCGGTAGACTCAAGCTGAATTCGCATAATGTCTGGGATTTCTGGGATTTAAATCATATTTATGATATATATAATAGTCATGTTAGTTTTCTGTTCGTTTTCTCAGAGCTGGACAGAAGGTTTTTTGTCATTGTCATTGCTTTGCAGTCCGTATATTTGAGAAATTGTACGGGTGCATTGATGTGGAAAGAAGAGAAAAGTCCCGTAGCTTGTTGTTTTTGGAAAAAGGAATATAAGCCCTTTTACTTGGTTTTACTCTTGTGCTAATGTTGCCTTTTCCTGGTGCGTGAGTGGGTCTATTTCGAGCACGAACTTGTTTCGTGAGTGTGAGTGCGTATAGACAATTTATTGTACGCAGGATAAATTTAACTTTTTATTTACCCATGTGGACACTTGTCGGTGGCGACGACGACAAAATGCCGTAGCTTTGGCTTGATTTTTCTGGATAGTAGTAAAAGGGAAGCTGTTACTGAGAGTCACGGTCGAAAATCCAGGAGGAGGAGGAACAGCGAACAGGTCATTTTTGTGGAACTCAACTTGCCACCCTGCTATTTTTAGAAAGGGAAACAACTTTGGAATTTTTGAAGATAATAAATAAATGTTTATATAGTATTAGTATTATGATAATATATGTTGTAGAGTTTCATAAAGCATGAAGTTGTAGTAGTATAGTAAAAGAAAAAGGGGTTAGAAGTCGAGATTTTTGTGAGCATAAAACTATAAGCATTTTATTATTGTTGCAAAAAGGTGTATTAAACTAATTAGGTAGACGAAACACCTGCTTTAAGGATGAGGACACTAGACCAGCACACGGCCAAAGGAAGCGGAGAGGGTCATGGGGATATAAAATTGGCTACGGCACGGCGTCCATCGTCACGACTATTTTATACAATGAGCCTTGTGTTGGCTTGAGAGAGAATTGTGAAGAGAAGCGACCATTTCTCCGTGGAGAGAGCTGAGGCGGAAAAATGTTCCTTTTTTCATTAATGTTTAGGTTTCTTTTTAAAAGAGGGATGCAAAGCGAGCGCGTCAAGTTTTGCACAAGGAGGAGCATTGCATTTTACAACAATAGTAGCATAAAGGATTTATGCCCACGGGCCAAAACTTGATTCGCAATCATGATCACGAACGGAGACAATGGCACAATACCACTACCACACTCAGTCAGTCACTATAGGGAAGATTAGTAGCTGGCTTGCCTTGGCTAGTGTCTTTGTACCATAAAATCACAATCACATAATCAACGAGTATGATAAGTCTCAGTGCAGCTGGGTCTTAATATATACCCACTTAGTCCAGCAAGAACAAGGAGCACAAAAAGGACACGACTTCTCCAGTCCAGGTCCACAATTATCATGCATCTTCATCATGATGAGCAGGCTTACGTAGCCGGAACAAAATATGGAGCAAGTCAGCGAAATCAACCCGGCTGGCTCACCCTCTCTCACTTTACTCACTACTACTACTAACTACTACTACTACTGCGGTTCTACTAAATAAACTACTTAACGCTGTATATATACACTGAATCGAATACAATACAATTCCAAGTCCGATAGGTGTATTGTCTTTAACAGCTAAGCCAAAGCCAAGTTTACGTTTTGCGTGCACTCGCTTTACTTGTTCTTTCTTTTTCTCCGCCTGTAACTTCTTTTAGTTCGTCTACGTCTAGTCTTGCGTTGATAATTTTCCGATATTTTTATCCTGCAGGGTTTTTGTTGTGGGCAGCGTGCGTGCGACGAGCGACAAAAATGTGTGCATCCTCTTTCAACGCTAGGATCTTGCCACTACTTGCCAATACTTAATCCTGTCTGCAATGAGAATACTAGAATAGTGCTAAAATAGTAATTGTTGAAGTTACTTCTTTGTTACTTTAGATTGGCACAAGATTCTAAAATCTTTTGCAACAAAAATGCGACTGGATAAGAAGAGCAAGATTGCTCGGCCCACTTGGCCACATCATAATATATGTAGTTATCATTATTGAGGAAATGCCTTTTTTGGCTCGTCGAAAACCGGCATTTTGCCGGTTAGAGTTTGATGCAGCAGCCAGCCGAAGCAGGCAGCCGCAGTGAAATTGTAATCCAGCCAAGTGCATCCTATTACTTCATAGCAAGCAAGTAGTCAAAAATCGAGACTAGTACGAACATTTTTATTGCCGTATCCTCACTGACACGCGCTGCTATTGTTCCACATAGTAGTTAGGAGATGTGTCCATTAGTGCCATTTCACCACTTCTATTTCCATAAAGCCCTTTTTTGACCTTTGTTCCATCTCCGCAACCTAATGTGAATAAAAATGCTGTTTTCCTATTCTAACATAAGTTCACGAAGTCTAATTAGTTGAGCCTCCCTAATTGCCTACCATACCACAATTTTTGTAAAAACATTACTTTAACTCTAATATTATATATTACTTTTGCAATTTGATTTTTATGGAAAACAAATAAATGTTTGGTTGGTTCAATAGTATAAATTTATAAATATAATAGAATAGTGTAGAGTCATTGCCCACTTGTCTTTATATTTCAAAATTATTATTGTTACTGTAGGATTTGGTTCAGCAACTATGTGAGGAGACGAATATGACAATTACGTGCAGTGTGCTCAGGGCTTCGCAAGAATATAAACGTAAATTTACTTTGTGATGATGGCATTAAAGAAAAATTCGCCCGAGAGATTCGTGTAGGATAACCCAGTGTGTGTCTGTTCAGTTCAGTCAGTCTACTTTTTTATTATCTCTTCATTTACAACTTTTGGATTCCCTCCTTCATGGATTCTTGAAGGTGCAAGTCAATGTCATTCTGCGTCTGTCTCAAGTCTCAAGAAGACGAGCAACAACCAGCGTAGTATACTTGTATTTTTTGCTCAAGAATCATATTGACATTCCTCTACGCACCCACCTGTCACTCGCTCGTTTATGACGCTCACCATTTTTTATATTTGTAAGACGGCGAAATGGCAACTGGCAGCTTTGGAAGAGTCGTTGAGTCCACATTGCGTATTTCTTACGATGTCTTTACATCTTTACTTAATTACAATTAAGGGGAAACACTTGTGGTTTGTGGCCATCGTTTTTTGTGTCTATACGGTTTATCAGTTTGTTATCGCAATGTCAGATGTATAACGGTACAACCGGATGAGTACTATTACATTCAAAACGTTGATCGCTTGAACCAAATTCCGTTGATGCTAACGTCTTAAAAATCCAGACAGTTTAGTTGGGTTTGGTTTAGACTAGGTTTAGACCAACTCAGACGGTCACACGTCACATGAATACATTTAGTAGGCTGGGAAGGGCCAGGGCAGGGCCCTTAAAAGTCTTGTTTTCTCTGCAATATAGCATTTATACATGGTTGTATTGTGCATGTAAAGTTTCCTTTTTAAAATCGTAGTATGTAACGCAAAGATTATTTAGAGGCATTGCACTTTTGCGGCTGCGGCTCGGCTGCTGTGGCTGCAGAAGCAATAGCAAGAAGTAACAACATGTCTTTTTTTGTGCTCATCATCATTGAAGAGGGATGAATTCCGCATTGGAGAAGGGAAAGATGATGGAGGGATGCTGATGCGGATACGATTTGGTCTGAATGTTAGCCGTCTAAATACAACTTTGCCTTGTTATTACTCGGTGTGACTCTATGAGAAGTTGTTAAGTGCCGTTGGGATTTCCTATGGTTATAGACTCGTCGTAGGTCGTACGTGTCTCGTCGCTTCTCTCCGCGTTCACGTCCGATGAACGATGGACTTTTACAAGAATTACTATTGCGTAGGGATTTTTTTTCTCCCTGAAGCATTGCTTATGCGACAACACAATGGGATAAGAATTGTTTTTTGTTTAGTGTGTACTAGGCACTAGGATGGCATATAAATGCACGTGTTGCTATTAGATTATTGTATTTGTTACCCGGTTTTTGCTCAACATTACTCGTACCGTACGTGTGCAGTATTCAGGGGCGATGATGATGCTGTACTCGAAAATCCATTAGGTTCTATAGTAGCGTCACGTCATGTGGGTGCGTATCGTGTCTGGGTTTGTTGGTTGTTGCGTCTTGCGGAGTCTGAGTCCAAAATAGTATAAACTAAAGGTTTAAGTTAGTTTTTCTCGCATAGGAGTTTTGAAATGCGTTTGTCTTAGTCTGACTGGAGGAAGTGCCAGGATAAGGATTTACTTAGTCAGTTTTCCTTTTGGGACTCTCCTATTTTTACACAGGAAATTTTTCTGCTGACGAAAGAGACAGTTGAGTGTGTCCCAGGTGAGTCGGAGCAAAACCGAATGCTACTTTTTTTGAGTCATCTGCACAGACAAGTCTATTGAACTTTGGAAGATCGTGCGTTACGATGATGATGTTGAAGATGCTTCCGCACTATAAGTGACAAATTATTGTCAGCATGGTTCATTAACAGTGACGTGGTGATGAGGAGAGGAAGCTTGGTGACCTAGGTCAAACATTTGGCAGGAATAGAACGTAGATACTCAACGCAGTCTCATGTGGTAATTAAGTCAGATTTTCAGGATTGAACACTGCGGAGTGTTGATATTGAGTGGAATATAATATAATGTTATAAAAAATTATTTTAAAGCTATGCTGAGATTATTAGTACAGACCCTGAAATTTTTGGATATATGCACACAGGGCTTGCTCCTACATATTTACCTGGCCACTCCTTGTTGGAAGTCGCCCGAGAACCAAAAAATGGAATAAGAACGCTTCGGAACGAAACCAGTTTCTTCATAATAATAATAACAAACTCTGAACGAGCAGGAGCAGCGCCGGCTCGTCTCCTTTGCTTTTTTGTTATTTGATAATCAGTAGCTGTAGCTGGTGTAGCTGGAGGATATCGCTCACCATTTATGCACAAGGGACCTTCACATCTTTGACATCTGTGTAAAGAGTGATTTAAATTTGTTGGCATTTTTCATAGCGTCCGTGTGAGATAAAATGCTTTGTCTGACAGGATCTGTCAGGAAAATTGTCCGGTAGCCTTAACAATCCTTTCCACTACTGCAGGTGTGCGGTTGTAATCAAAAAAGGTCTTATACATTCACTGCTCTTTCGATTGGACAACCATTGTAAATACTAACTTTTGTGTATTGCACATTATACTACTACGCAGTATACACAAAAAATGTGGAAATTCTTTTAGTACAATTGAACAAAAGATTTTGTTGAACAAAAATGTACGTCTTTTCTTGGTCCATTATCGATTTGCAATTGTCTTCACACAGTTTTACTAACAAGGAGAACTGAACTTTTTGCATGTTATACGAATGTTTACGGTTGGTGTCACTGTACTGGCCAAAATTACTGATTCAGTATGATTATGGATTTAATTGATCTGACATGTCATTCGTGTTAGAACATTATCATTTGCATTTGCAAGTGCCAAATAAAAATGACAATGTCGACTAAGGACAATGCATTCCACGCTTTAAATAACCTGTAATGATCATTTGTCAACGTGCGCAGCTATGTAACTAGAAAAACCACAATGAGAACAACAGTATTTGATCTAGTTTGAAGTCCAGCCCACTCAGAACTATGAACAACACCTGTGTTGCTCCTTGTTTGTTGTGCTTTAGTAATGAGACAGTGCACGTAACACGTCACAGTTAGGCTTTCCTTAATTTATGCATTTGTTGCACTTTTTACACACGAATGCAAATAGGTTTTTTTTCAATTTCTCTTAAAGAATATAATCACGGTATAATATTGTTACAATTGTATTGCAATGTAAGTTAAATGACCCGTGCAGAAAAAGGAATAATGATTGTTCAAGTGGAAAATGCAGTGTATAGGATTTTTTGGCTGAAAAGCCGTTGTTATGTAATGTTAATGAAACACTATTAAAATCGCTTATAGTAATACGCGCATTACATGCATGCGGCCAGTTTTATGTGCATTTTAAACAATGGAGAATTGAGTATCTTTTTTCAAAAAAGTATGTGAACAAGTTTGATTAAGATTGTGCAGGATTAACATTCGCGTTTCTCCAAGTAGGAAATTGCATTCTCTCTTTATAATACTACAAGGACGTGATGCACTTAATCTTATCGTAGAGATGTTTTTGCATTGTAAACTATGCACAGACGTGAGTTGAGAGCGTGAAAGTGCCAAAACGCTACACAGAGAGAATTGAGCTTGATTAGCTCTCCGTTCTGATTTGAAGATATGGTCGAAGTGAACAGACACTTTTTTGTGCAAAAGGCGTCTCCAAAGTATATTTTCTTTCCATTGCATGCATTCCACTATTGGTGAATTGCAAATGGCAACCTGTTGCTTTTTGCACTGCGGCAATCGAATTTACAGAATGTATGCAAGTCGGTGGTCGTCTCGTCTCCTTCGTCGCGTCGTTGTTTCGTGTTCCGTCCAAAAACTTTATTACAAATGAATTGCACGACAAAAAAGAAGCTTTCATTTTTCCAATATTAAGTTTCCCTTTGACATTCTATAAGGATAAATGCAACTTTGGAATTGAATGCATTATTGCATCGTCCATGTGTGCCAAAAAGACTGCAAAAGACTGTAGCAAGCACGTACGCCTCTTTTGAGATTGTTTTTGGCATCGAAACTTGACGAAACAGGATCATAAAAATGTCTTTAAAAAGATGAAAGACTCTTTACGCTATTGGTTCAAAATGAATGGCTTCCTTTCCTTCACCATTCCTTGTCTTTAGACTTTAGAGGAAGAAACTTTGTTTGGCGTTCTAGAAACTACAAAATATTACTTGATTTGATGGAAATTACCCGTTTCAATGTTGTCTTTTGCATCAGAATCTCAAGTTGCACTTACAAGTTGCAACCTGCAATTGCAATTTGGAATAGGATACGTCTTCAACTTTTCAGTCAAAGTGGTCGTTTCAGTTACTTATATATTATCGACAACGCCATTAATCCTTCTCGTACAAAATCCCACCCAGTTGAAGGATGAATTCATTTGAAATCCTTGCTTTGTGCCTTTACCTGTCAAAAAGTAGTTCATTGCAGTCACGTACGTTTGCCATATTCACCGTATTCGTTAAATTTTATGTTTATTTTCTTGTACCATTGAGATTTTTCGCCATTCAAGATTTTGACTTTGGTTTGTTACGGATCTTAATAGTATTTGCAGTAGCAGTAGCGTGAGGAATGTCTCACCTTTTTGAACTTGACATTTTTGGAGTGTAGGTGGCTACTTTTTGAACAGGTGACAATAAAGAGGAAATTCCTTGTTAGTGACGAACCGTCGACGACGATGTACATGACAAAGAAGAAGCCTTTGCAAAAATTTGTTATGTGAAGCATGTGAATTTTGTCTGACTTGTTCGTTCGTTCATCTCAAATTCTTCCTGCGTGGCGAACGCACGTGCACGATAGTACATAGTTAGTAATGTATAGTAGTGTATTTTAAAGTTGAGTTGAACTTACATTGGATCCTCTTGCGCTTTTGCCAATTTGAAAAAGTAATTCAGTGGAAGATGCATGCAAAAAATCAAGATTTATAGTCCATCATAGATTCCATTTTCCACTTCGTATTTTCTTTTAGTGGTAAGATTCGACAGGCAATATTTTGTCGTGTGTCTGTGTGTTGTTCCAAGCGGTAACTTATTTTGTAAAATTCCTTTGTTAGGACGTTGAACGTTACAGTAACAACGTCCAAAATCCGCTACTTATCTCCCCAGTCAGGCGAAGGCTCAAGAAAATCTCGAAGGAACTGCTTTTAACTAGCGCTATATGACGAACATTGGCATGCAAAATTTCATTTTGTGGACCGCAAAAGGTTTGCATGTTTAGACTTTTAGACATCTTTCAAATGTCCATATTTAGAAGGCAAATTATACCCGTAATTGTTTCAAATATGTTTTTGTGATGATTATAAAGCGTCAAAAATGTGACTGGCCTTTTCAAGCATGAAAAATCAAGCGATCAATTATAATTATTCACATGTGTGCAAGAAATGGATGCACATTTTCTTAGAAAATCCCTTGGTGCGCACAATCGCACTGTGAAGATTACATTTTCATGAATGAATGGGAAAAGTATTGAAAACAATTCGCAAAAGATTGCACATTTTGTTCTCTTCGTCATTTGGGCTTTGGTGAACAAGGAGGAGATTTTTGCTTCGTCATCACATTTTAAACTATAGTAATCTACATAGTAGCTTCTTCACGTTGGGTCAATGCATTATTCAGTGACGCTGACGGTTCAAGAGTGCTTCTGTCCTCTGTTTCCTATCAAGTGTGACCGCCGCAGCAGCGGAAAAAGATCACTTGCAAAATGGCAAGTTAAACAACTACCTTTTTCCCCTTTTACAATTGACAGGATTACAATTTACAGTCCATGGCATGTGTCTCTGTTCACGTCCACTTCTCTCACATCGTCACATCCCACACCAACAACGACCATATGTGAAGATTCAAGCTTCAAACCAGCCTATTAATAGCTATGATGTATCATGTACCGTGTACCCACTCTGCTTTTTGCATTCATCCTTCGCAATTAGCCTAAAGTCTATAACAAATTCCTTTGTATATTTTTATAACTATATAGTAATCTGGCTGTCATTGTCTCATTGTCTTGCCTATCTCTCACTCAGTTTACCTGTACTTTCTCAACATCTTTCGTCTGAGGATTTCCGGTGTTTTTTTAAAATAAGATATAGATAACAGAGTGCTAGGTCATATAGTATAAGAATCGCAGAGTCAAGCCAAATGGAAATGACACGAGGATTTTTTGTCGTTGATTGATTCAATATTCATAATTTTTAATTAAGAAATTAAGATATGATGGAATGAATGACGATGAATTACTAAGTTTGCGCATTTTTTTGGAATTCAAAGATAAAATGTCGTTAATGATTATTTTGTGCTTGAGCTGATGATGCAGAAATTGGTTAGGAATTATGAAAGACGTGAAAGACGTGTGCACGTTTGTACACTTTGTATAAAGCGCACTCACGATTGGATAATTAATGACTTTGATTAATAAATTGGAAAAAGACATCTTTATTCTGGAGAAATGCAAAGGTCGGCCTTTTCAGTGATAAATAAAGATTGTATGACGCGAGAGATAGCGATAAAGTGACACATTTTATTACAAAGAGGAATAGGAAGAAAAAGCATGGGCCACGTATACGTATGCCGTGATAAAAAATGTATCTTCCTTGAAAATTGGCTGGAGTCAACAAGAATTTAGTCATTAAAGGTCAAGTCCAAGTCATTCAGTCATTCGGATCATGTTGTCATGTCATGATGCGGGAAAATTTTTCTAGTATTCAAGAATGTTCCAAAGTTTTCGGCACATTTGCCTAGAGAGTACCTGTGAAGAAAGTTTGACAACAACTTTTAATAGTTTTATTAATGCAGTAATAGGCTAATTGCAGTTGCACAATGCCTACGTGATGTGAAACAGTGAAGCAATGTCGTTGAATGTCATTAAAAGAGGTCAATGAAAGGTTTAGTATAATTCGGTTCTGTGCGGAAGTGTGTGCATGTGCAGTGGTGACATTTTGTATATTGAAAAGTGCTCAGTGCTCAGCTGAGTATTTGATTGTTTGTTGGCTGGGAATTTGTACTTTATATAATAATGTAAACAGTGCGAGTTGAATGTGACCAAAGAGTTTTCGCTAGTTTCCATTGGATTTTGAATCGTTTTCTATGGCCGCACCTCCGTAACTTTTTTAATGGACCATTGTGTCCCGGTCAGAAAGGGTCTTTGTTTATTCTATAGTAGTACATGAACCTTATATTTCAATTAATATACTACCGTCGTAATGGCCGTTGACCTAATATCACATTTACTTCTTTAATTACAATTTTACAATCACCAACCAAGTTAATTCATGAATGAAAACTGAATAAGGCACTTGTGCTCTCGTCAGTGCATTCGTGGTGGTTGTGCCGAGTGCATCAAGTTCTTCATAAGCAAACAAGTTAACAAGTGACATTTCCATCATTATGCGTGTTCGATATAATAGTCCAGGAATACTGGACAATACGGTAGTGGTGAAAACAGGAGTAGTCACTCCGAAACTGGAAGTGGACCGGCAAAATGGGCCGGCGCTTGACATTGACTTTGACTTAAATATTTCTTCTGGTGACTTGCTGGGATATTCTCTGGTAGATAATGAAATGGATAACTTCAAGATATTTGATAATTTAACTGAAACGTTAATCTTAACGAACGTTAATCATTTATGTTGTTGCTTTTTGTTCTGATTTTATAGGACATGGTAGTGGTGAAAATGACAGGAGACAGTATGGGTGAGCGTTCATCTCGAGGCCGCAAACGCGTTCGAGACCAACTTCCAATGAAAATTGACCCTGAAGTAGATATAGACATTTTCGATGAAGACATCCTCATGTCAGCGGATTTGGGGGATGATGTCGACGTTGATGTAGATGTAGATGTGGATGTAGATGTAGACGTTGACGTAGATGACTATGACGAAGGTGAAGAGAGCTCCGATGACAATTTGGGTGGTGGGAGCAGTGGCCATTCCACTTCTTCATCTTCAACTTACCGTAACTCAGCCGGCGGCTCCAACTTTCATAAAGATGAGGCTGGAGGATCCTCTCCTGACGGAAAAGGAGGAAAACGGCGTGACGGCGGAAACACCAGCGGTAACTACAGTGCAAGTGAAAAGTCATCGGCGGGAAGTTCCAGTCGATCACTGGAGAGGAAGAGAAAAGCTGCCCTGTCTGCAAGAGAGAGGAATCTCCGAAGATTAGAGTCCAATGAGCGAGAGCGACAAAGAATGCACAGCCTCAACGATGCTTTCCAGGTAAAACAAACGTTTTGATACATTTTTTCATTGCATTTGCATGTTTTTGTTGTCGTATAGTCGTATATCGTATTACTGTCAACTGTCAGGGTCGAATGGAAACCACCATCAATCATTCCTATTATTACTGCATAACTGTACAACGTACATGCTGGATTGTCCATGATTATAAAAAGTGATTGGGCATGTGTACAAATCAATCACAATTGCAATCGAGATAAATCCATGTCTAACATCCAATGTAGACTATTATTTTTGCGCAGTGAGCGGTTTTGGCGCATTCTTTTACGCAATATTGAATGGATTTTGTGCCAATGGTCACTTTACTATACAAATTGCAACCTCTTAATATTTTATTTGATTTGTAATTCAATTTTTGACACAAACTACCGTACATGAAGAAGGTTGACAAGATTTCAGGTTCATTTAGATGTAGACTTTTTGACTAACAACGAATCATTGACGTTAGTTAGTCGAACAGACAATCATGAATACGTGTTTGTCCAGTCGTTATATTGTCAGTAAGTAGTTTCTCTTATAGATCCGCTTCCGTGATGGGAAAGAATTATTTTTATAAAGAAATCAAACACAGAATCACATTAATAAGATATTTTGATTGGTTTAAGGTAACATTGTTGTCTGTGTTAGATGCTAGTAACTAGGTTCATTGCCTCTTTCTTCATTGTGTAGGAAAGCCATATTTTTGTTATTGAGTGACAATGACGATGGACATGAACGGACAATCGCAATCTCAATGCATAGCAGCGGTTGGAAAATGTACTACTAGTTGGTTCGTTTCGCTTATCTGGTCAAGAGTGCAAGGGCCTTAATTTTGTCATAATTACCATTTATCTGAACCGACACACTTTCTAGCCGTAGTTACTTTGTACGTCCAATGAGTCGTGATGATAAAGTAACACTTTAACTGCCTTAAATACGGGTTGTTTTCATGTCGCTTACAAATATAGTACTCGTTGGTTCCAACTCATTAAGTGGGGTAGTATTAAAAAGTTAACTTTTGTTAGCATTTAATTGCAATTGATTTTAATCACATAAAACAAAGACCTCTTCAAGAGCTTCAGTTTAAAAAATAATGTTGGTTTTTAGTACACGATGAAGCTCTCCTCCACAAAAAGCAAAATGAACATTAGTTACATTCGTTATTTAAAGTTAGGAAACATTGTCAAGGACTTGCTTCATGTAAAATCCTTTTATCAGAACTTTTATCAAGTGGGTCAAATGTAAGCATTATTCCAAAGTGCAACTGATTTAGAGGGCATGGAGGGTACGGCAGACAAAATAATGCCTAATTCATCATCATCTTGAGAATTAATCGGGTTAACATGAACGTATCATAATGGCATTAGTACAAAATAAATATAAATACTAATGCGTATGTAACTTGTAACAAAATGGAATTAACTTGCATTCGTTTAGTATTTCCCAGCCCAGCCGGCCGGTATTGTCAGCAGCAGCGTACGTGCATCATCCTTGTCGCAAAATTTGATTGGATGATAAGACCAAACAATGGTATTGGTTGAGGACGTGACTTGACTCAACCCTCGGGGTTTTTTGACATTTTTTGGCAAATACTTGTTATTTATCCTCGTCGGTAATTGGCACGAAAAATCCAAGAAGATTTCCTTTAAAAATGTACGTGTAGTGTATATTGTTTATGGACTTGTGTTTAGTCGTGAAGTAGAAATGGCGATTATTGAAACTGTGTGGTTTTTTGTGCTCATCTCTTGAGACTTGTTTATGCTCAGGTCATATTATGGCACATGACACGCAGCCAAAATGCAAAATTTTCATAACGTTGTTGTTGCAAAGAGAAATAAAATGTCAATAATGGTCAAAAAAACATGGCACAAAAAAGTAGTCATTTTGCTCAAGTTGAAGGTTGCACACTTCACCCGTGTTCTTTCTCTCTGCTCTGACACAACGATTGTATTTTTTAATGATCTTGTCTCAAATAAATTTCCAGTTTTGAGAACAAAAAATTCATATTCTTATAATGTGATTATCTTGTCTTCTTCGTCTTCTTCTTGTAAGCCAATTGTAATGAACACTCGCAAAGAGATCTTTAAGTATAAAGTAGCATGCGTATTGTATATGTGAGCTAATTATAATTTGCAAAACGTACTTAACCGGAAAAGCAACAAAGCAATGATTTGATATCAATGTACGTCATTGCTCATTGCAATGTTGGGTACTAAACATTGAAGTTACATGATACGAGCAAAACAATAGACGTTAAAAATATTTCAGTCTCATTGGGCCATGTCAATTATTCTGATTCTGACGGGACGGATGTATTGTCGATGAGTTCTTGTTTTGTATACATATATAATAATTTTTCGAAGGCGGAAAAATCGTGAAATGACAAAACTTTCTAATTTGCACGGCAGACATAGGAAGTGGGTCGGAGTGAGTGTCACTATGCTCAGATTTTGACATGATATTTTCTGCACAGATTTTGATTTAAGTGCTCTGCTTCAAACGATGCATTGTTGTTGCAGCACAACTTTGTATTCACTTCTCATTTCTGAGGGACAGCAGGAGCCTTTTTGCATTCTCTCGCTTTTAATGAGCAGCTTGGACTGTTTAAACATGACCTGAACAAGAATATCAATAATTTGAGACATGGATGTTTCTGGCGAAGCCAAAGGGTCAGTTTCATGTCAACAGTCGAGTTGATGTCGACACAATCGACAGACCTTTCTCCTTTGCTGTTAAATCTTAAGTGATCATAAAAAATGTATTTTACGACTTGGGATGACAGACAGCGAAACCGCATTTATATCGGCGCTCCTGTGGTTTATCAGGCGGAATTAATCGTAATGTTTTTGGTAAGATTGAACCATGAAATTCTTGTGATTACACACGTTTTTTGAAACACTTTTCTGTACGTAATTTCCTGTTATTTCTGCCAATTGGTAGCAATTCCTTCGCCAGCAGAAGTTTAATGACTTGTTTTTTCCTTCTGCTCAATTTTTTGGTCTGGAACACATCAAATTGATCAAGGAAAGGTACATGTAGAACGGCAACGGAGGCAAATACTTTTAAAAGTATCGTACATACATATACACACTTACATTACAATGTTTGGTGAAGAAGATGAATTCTTTGAGGATTATTTACTGGCCGCTGCCGCATTAAAACGGTTAAAATGCAGACGGTCGGTAGATATTACGTTTGCCCCAATTACATCACAGTTTAATCCACCCACGAAGGATTGATAATGGATTTATTTTACGGAATTATTTTACTATACACGGACCCTCATCATCAGCATTATAAACCGTTTGTCGCAGTTAGGTCAGTTTCAAGTGCTTCGTTTCATTGATAAGAGCGTTATTTTTATAATTTGGAGTTTTTACCACTTTAATTGTTTGCTCTACTTTTTTGCTTTCTTCGGCATGTAATGAAGCAAAAATGCAAAGTTCCTTTACGAATTTGATTGGATTAAGAACAAAAGGAGTAGAGCAGATAAATTATAGCTCTTTCTGTAATGCATTTAAGTGGTTCATCTCACCATGTGACAAGATCATTTGAGTTGAAGCCAAAAATAAAGCCATGGGCGAAATTGCGAATGCAGTTTGTACATGGTCGCTTTTTTGTATAAAGTTTTCATCTGTCTGTCTGGTCAGAGCAGAGAACGACTAAGGAGAGGCAAAATGGCGAATGACGAATGAAATTGACACGTACGATGCAAAGCAGTCAGTTTAATTTACACACAAATGGGTTTGCTCTTTTGCTTTACTTAATCCTTTTACGTGTGCTTGCATTTTGTCAAAGGTGGATCGTGAATTTTACACTGGAATAATGCTTTTGCATTTTGCGCATCCATTTTTTCCGTGCAAAGTCAAACCGGTCGTCATCCTAGTCAGTCGTCGGTGTCCCATACAAAGTGCTGTATGCACCTCATGTCTCACACACATACGACTGAATTGGCATTGGTAACGACCACCTCGACTTCGTCATGTTTCCTAGTGGTTTATTGCCACGAAATTCCATTCGCTTTTTCAGCACGACTTCACTTATAGGATCTTCTTTTTTTGACTTGGTCACTGATCATGGCATTGGTAAAACATGCATGCAAAAATTCCAAATAATATTTATAAAACCTTTTTTAAATAGTTGTAGCAAGCATAACACGAAAACAATATGCGTATAAAATTGAAAAATGCAAAATGCAAATAGCTTCAGCATGCATAACAGGCAGTGTGTCGTTTTGAATATTTTGCACAAGTGTGACCTGCGTGACCCCAAAAAGATTACACGGAATGGCGAATTGTCTGTCGTCATCATGTGCTCACAATTCTTTATAGAAAATGTTCTTGACCTTTCCCAACATTTTATGATGGATTAGTGTCCCTTGTCCCGTGTCCGTTAGTTTGGATTAGTGTCACAAATTGTGACTCACAATAGACCTAACATTAAATTTTCGTATATAAATTGCAAAAAACGCATAATCTTTGAACGTTTTAATTTAATTTTATGTGATTTTTATGTTTACAGCAATTAAGGGAAGTTATACCGCACGTGACGATGGCTCGAAAACTATCTAAAATTGAGACGCTCACACTCGCCAAACATTATATCATGGCTCTCACAAATGTTATATGCGATATGAGAGGAGAGGAGAAACCTTACAAGTAAGTTGTCGACTTTAGTTTCGTACTTTATGTACATATTATTTGTTTGAGACTTTTTCGATTGAACTTCCTTTCAGCATTGCATGAGATTTCAAAAATCGCTGTAGTCAATTACATTTTTTATTGCTGGACAATCTGAAGAATCTGTCGTTGAAAATGTTGTTTTTGTACTGGGGAAATCGTGACGAGAACCTTATGACAACTTTTACAATGTTTTTTTTATCCGGTATGTACGATTTGACCGAAGTGATTAGAAACCATTTTAGGAAACCGCATAGCATTCCAGATGATGTTGGCACTTTTTTTAGGCTAAACGAAGTATCAACATTATAATGATGTTGTGACTTGCGGCATGCGAGATGAACGGTCCATTTCTATGTTTATAGCCTTAGCTACACGAAAAAAATAGTCACAAAAGTGTTCAATTTTTAGTATCTTATTGCTCTCAAGGGAATTTAAAAAAGGGTTCCATAACCCGTGGCGTGGAGCATTTCATGGTCTCACTGCTCTGCTGCTGTTTACCTTGTTTAAAAATCAAACACAGTGAGTGTGTGTTGATTTCTCTTTGGAAATGTAGTAATATTTCATGTTAGCATTAACATTCACATTCCCATGATCATAAAGGTAAAGAACCTTTTAACGTATTAGCAAGCATTAGCTCTGTTTGCTGAACAAAGTGTCACTTTTAGTAAGAGAAAAATAAGTCCACTTTTGACTGGATTGTCTGTTTGCCAGAGGAAATTTTTGTTGAACCATCATTCTGTCATCAATGTGTGATCTCATTGTTATTTGAACTCATTGCTGTTAACTTCACGCTAACTATGGAGAGACGAGACGAGACGGAGACGTAATGTAGAAATAACCTTGACCAGCCTTGACCAACGATTTTTTAGGTTAGCCAGCCGCAACCCAGTAGAGTATAAAAGAGACGAGACGAAATGAGTAGAAGTGCCACTTGTTTTGTACTATACTATTGGAAAATGGATTTTTTCTCGTTTTAACGTACAAGTCTGCCTTCAGTTTATTCAAGATTTACATGGCGTGGTTGAGGGTAGTGAGCAGCAAGCAACCAGATTCTTCATTAGTCACTCATTTTTTATTCAACGCTAGAGCTCGAATGATCAAGTATGAAGATCTTCTGCGAGGCGTTTTGAGACTTTGATGTAGTCTTTGCGTTAGGTCTTTTATCTCTTCACAGAATCTCGGCACATTTACTTAACTTACATAAGTGCATCACCTTTGCATACTTGGTCCACTGTCCACTACTACCAAACGCTGAAAGGAGTAGTATTAAACGATCATCCATTGTCCCGTCTGGGAGATTACATAATTTGTAGTTCTTATCAAATAAAACGTTGTATAGGTTAATTGAATAAACGAAACTTTTATTATTATTTTTTACAGGTTTCTAGAAGTACTAGCTGCTGCTCATGAAGACAACGATGATGATGAGCTAACTGAGCCAAATAATAATTCCATTTTTATCTCATCTTCGACGTCCTCGTGATGTACAGCGTGATGATGTACGATCGACGTAAACTGCGCGTTTAAAAACAATCATATAAGCCGATTTAATATTCGTTCTAGTATGCAAAATAATTGTATGTATGACTAGAATCAACTATACTACATGAGACTCTAGTTGTCGTCCAGTTATTGTCAATTCCATAAAGATGTTGCTTTGATTGACCAACATTATGCATGTTAAATGTCGTGGTGGAGCTCACGGCATTCCCATATAAATGGATGCAAATTCATTTTCCCCGTAATATGCGTATATAATTGCAGTTTATATATTTTTGCCATTGTATAAGGTCCTTAAATAAGGAGAGATTGAGACCAAGTTTTTCCATTTGATTTTTGTTTTTGTTTATTATGTCGAAATAAATGGGTTGATGAATGTTTCGAATTACAATTTTATCCCTACTTCGGTGTGTATAGATTATTAAGTCGTAATTTAGTATGTAAGTATTTAAGGTATGGAAACGAAGTTTGAAGAGGCTCAAGACCTTAAAATGCGTTTTAAAAATATTAGAATGTTTTTTTTTATATAAAGTGTTGCGTTGTCGTTGTGTGTTGTGTTTATGTCGTTTGCGACGTTTTGTGTATGTGGAAACAAGTGATGCACGAACGAGTGAGTTTGATGATCTTTTACTACAACTTGTCATGTCCGAATAAGACAGCAAGGAGGATGATGCAGCAATTAATTAAAGAGTTAATATTAACCATTCATCCTTTGATAATCGAGACTGGAGAAATACAAGTGCAACTTTTTAAGACATAAGCTCAATAAGGGATTTTTGTTGTTTTGTGCATGTCGAATAATGTGCAGAATATGTACGAACGCGAACGGTGAAAGTGCGTTCAAAATTACACAGGAATTTATAATTTAAATTTTATAGTTGGCTTAGCTGCTTGAAGAGCGCAAGGTGTTTGTCATTATAGTTTAAGTTTATACAGAGGTCGGACATTATATTGGTTTGAGATTTGATTTATAATATTAGGTATTGTTTATGACTTTCCATTGTGACCTTTGTATATTATATGACCCACTGAGGATAGCTCACCGTTTAAATCACGCATTTGTCCTGGTCGGATTTTATTTGATAGATAAATGGAAAATGATATTTTTTCGTTTTTTTGGTTTTGTTTTGCAATTGTTGGTGGAGCTAACTTTCTTTATATTCAATCCTGCCAGATGAAAATGCAATTTCAATATATGATAGTCGCGTTGAAAAGCGATCACAGTTCCGTTTTTCAGTTTTTGCTGGAGTAGTATGCATTTGCGTTTCCACCAACTATTACTTTTATGCTTGTTTTTACTGATGATGATGATAATAACTAGAAGATATTGAAAATTCTGCTCACACCTACACGCACTGCACAATTCACACTATTTTTATAAGGAATTTTGCTTTTTTCTCAATCACACATTATATAAAGAATGGCTAAATCAACAGGAGCATTTTTTATCTTAAGCTTATCTTTCACAATTTACAGAAATATATACTGTAATATTTACGTTTGTTATTTACACAATTTTTTGACACACAATCATCAAGAATTTCAGATTTTTTGTTTGTTTTTTTCTCATTTATAATTACAATACTTATTTATTTTTTTGTGGTATTCCATTGCTATTTTCATTTTTTTGACGAGCTTCAATTTTTGGTTCTAATAATGTTGAACAACTTTAAGAATTCAAAAAAAATCTATTCATTTTTTGAAACCCGTCTTATGTAGTTCACTAAATGTAATTTTCACCAGTGTTCCTGCACCTGCTCAAAGTTATAAATTCAACCCCCTTCTCGACAATTAATTGATTCAAAATTGCCAAAATTTTAAATAAGTTTTCTCATGACTTTTTCTCTACAACTATCAATGCAATTAATACAGTTTGACTGAAACATAATCTAAACTGTACAGTCCTGTACTGGCGATTTCTAAACTAAACAATGTGATCTTGCCAAATGATGTACCTTTTATAGTATATTAGCTAAACGTAAAGTACTTTATTTGGTTCAATTTAAAAATTTTCAAAAAAAGAATCTGAATTCAAAAAAAGAATATGATTGAATGTTTGGATTAGATTTCTCCTTTGATTTTGATTCTACTTTCTACCTTTAATTTTCCAGTGGTTAATGTATATGAAAAGTTTAAAAGAATTATCAAATCAAATCTTTTTTGTGCCTTAAATGCTGCAATAATGAAACGTGTAAAACGTGAGCTTATAATAATTTGATATTTATGATGCAATGCGCTGCTAAATAGCCCAAATCTTCTGCGGTGCTCAATAGAATTAGAATATTAGATAATCCAAACAATTACGTTATAATTGTTAATCGTTATCATCACGTTGGAATGACCTTTACTTGACCTTTTCTATGTCTCTAATTATGAGATTGTCATTGTGTAACAATAATACAATTAATTTTAAATTATTCGCACACAGATTCACAGTTGATCTGTAAGATGATTTTTTATATACAGAGAAACGCATTTTTTGAGGAAAAGTCACTTCTTGTCCAATTTGTCGGTTATTTGTCACTATATATTGTCACTCAAGCATCAGAAAAGTGAATTTGACCTGACACACTCAAACACACCCTAAATAGCTATAGAAGCAATCCATTTTATTTAGATAATTGAAGAATAACAATGCGTTTATTTCAGATTATTATAATTAAGTATAATTGTATAACTTATAGGTTAGTAAAGTGCTAGTCTCCCTCGTGGCTTAATTATGAGAAATCATACTATTATGTGCTGTGTTGTAAATGGAATCCGTTGTTCTCATCAACTCTAATCTTATCACGTGAAAGACGACGATACACGTACGACTTAAGCAAGGTTTAAAAATTGATGTTTTAGAGATAGATTTTTTGGAAAATGAAAAGTTCATTGGTAGTAACCTTCAAAGCACTAAATTATTAGAATTTGCATTTTGTAGAGAAAAACTTTATTGGTCATGATGATTCATGATAATATGATCATTCGTGGTGTTATGTGCTAAGTTGTTTCTTTCTTGTTGTTGCGGATCTCGTCAGATCTCGCTTTTTGGATTTAATTTAAAAGAAAACAATATTAATATAATAATAACTGTATGAGTTCGAAATGACCTTTTGTATAGGTCACATTTGGTTTAAATGACAATTCACATAATAGGAGTTCTCTTTTTTCCGTCTTCATCGCGTCATCTTGCATGTTGAACGTGTGGATTGGATTACAGAGATTTTATGAGAATGTCTATTTGTCAAAGTTTAATGTGCTGTAAAATTGTAGTGTTGTACGTGTACTTGCTTCTTTTGTTGGAGATCATGTCCGTGGTGTGACCTGGAGTATTTTGATTTTTGACTAGGCTAACTGGGAAAAAATAAGTACATGCTTCATTTATCATGAAAAAATGTCTGTTCGTGTAAGTGTAGGCATGTAAATTGTCAAAGAAGTTCGCATGTAATAGTAATTCTTATTGTTAATTATACCACACTGGTAGAAAATGATTATATTGTAGTAGTAACTTTTAATAACATAACTATAGTTTCTATATTTTTGTATGGGACATTTTCAACAAGAACGTATGTAAATGTGACCTGCGTAGACGTCGAGAATGTACTTGTCCAACAGGCGGTCATACAAAAAAAGTTGGTTAAAAAAATTTCAAAAAATTGAAATTTTGAGTTTCAAAGAGCGCAAGAAATGAGAAACGTTAAAATCATCATGTCGACGCTATATTCGCAGAAAAAGCAGCTCCTCTTGTTTGTAGAGAAATGATAAATATGCAATTCGCATGTAAATACAAGTTACTATACAATTTAAAGATAAAGTTACAAGATAAATGAATTTGCGCAAAAAGCTACATATAATTGTCGATTTAATAATTAGTAATTGTTTTTTTTTGGTGGTTTTCAGGTGGAAATTTTTTTAGATTGAGCAATTCTTCTATCGTTAGAAGTTAGATGATAAAATTGCCAATTGCTCTAAATTATGCTTAATTATCTAATAATTTGTGGTGGTGTTTTATTTGTTGACTTCGAAAATAATGGGAATTAGGACGACACAATTTGACTTTCAAAGTCAAAATTGTCAAATGAGGAATGCGAATTGTCACTTCTTTGTAAAAACATTGTATAAAGCAAATAATTATTAGCAACTACCATTTAAAAAAATGTAACTTTACTACATCATTTCAAAGTTTTGCTCAGTTTATCAACAAGATGATTAAAATTAAATTATTATTGATTAAAAAAATATTAGTGTCGGACTCCGGAGTAGAAAAATCGGTTTGTTTTTTTTGTTTTTGTTGGAAGAGTAGAAAATATTTAAAAGAAAAAACTAATGTCCGTACATGTACTGTCATTCTGGAAGGGTCTATGTATTGTGATAATTTACGTTCGAAAAAAAAATTTTGATTTATGCAATAAGAATTTTAAGATTATCTGTACAGCGTTAGAGACAATAATAAAACATGCGCCTATTCGTTCGCACACAAAATAAAGAAAATGGAATCTAAAAAAAATGTTCAGTTGCGTCGACACTTATTTGATGACATTTGGAACGATGTCAACATTAGTGCCGTGTCGCAAAAAGGAAGTTCTGCCACACTTGTGTTGTTCTGGTGAAATTTTCTTATATTCTTATTGTGTGTACGCACTATAATAATTTAAAAAATATCATAAAATAATATTATTTAGAGCAGTCGTTCTGTTCGTCGACTGCTTGCAAAATGTCATTAATATTATGTGTGGGAAATAAAAACCAATAAGCATAAAAATAATTCTGTGATGAACGAACTCATCCTTATTGTTAACAATTTATTTCAGAATTTCGATACTCAACACAAGCTTACTAGTTTACACGAGCCACACGACTGAACAATGAGCAGAGAGAATAAACCATATTATACATAATGAAAACTACGTCAATACCTAATATAAAGGATAGTACAAAATACTAGAGAAACTATGTACGTACATCAGTATAAAGTTGATCTCGTTACCATTCTTGATTAACTTGAAATTATGGGGATGACAACAGTGCAGTGGCTTATGAGATTTCACAAGTAGCACCGACTGCTTCCAAAGCTACTTTCAGTTTTTCAGCCTCGTCTTTTCCAATATCAGCTTTGACGACGCATGGAGCCGATTCCACGAATTTCTTTGCCTGCAATTAAATCAGTAGATTTTAAAGTAAAAGCTGTGAGTTTTTCTTCACTCCAACATGAATGCAGTAAAAACGAAATATAATTAAACTTACTTGAACTAAATTAAATCCTTCCAACAAACTCTTGCATTCTTTGATGAGAGCGACCTTTTTCCCTTCGTCGAATTTGGTAAGCTTCAAAGTGAAACTTGTCTGGACTGCTTTCGGAGCTTCGGCTTCCTCTTCCTGTTCAAACAGTAACCGACTTAATGACATTATTCACATTCATTTCAATTTAGGTATGTTAATGTAAGTTGAAAAACTGGTTAATTGTAAGATTTTAACCTCAACAGGAGCAGCAGCCACAGGAGCAGCAAACCCCATTCCCATCATAGGAGCATCTGGGATATTCAGTGTCTTCTTGAGGAGGGCATTTAAGTCTGCGACTTGGATCAAACTTAATTTGGAAATCTCATCGACAAGTCGCACAATTTTCTCGTCGTAGATTTGGTCACCTCCCGTCTCAGTTGACACGGTTATTACTGGTTCATCCTTGGGAGGAGCCAAAGGTGCGATTTTCACATCTTTGATCACTCGAGCAGTCGTCCCATACTGGAAAATGCTTGAAAGGGAAATCTGCCCTGATTTTCCAGTGTAGGTCAAAGGTCGACTTGACCGCAATAACAGAACACGAACGCTGTTCATTTTCAACTGAAACTCCGTTAAAGTAAAACTGATAACAAGTGCTAAAATTAACTTTTGAGAAACGTATTATCTCGACCGGGTTGGATTTGATCTTGAAACGATGTTTGGAACTTGCGGGCTTGAGAATAGCGCGGCGTAGATTATTGAAAGCGAGACAGGCAAAGTAAAGAGTTTGGTTTGGATATTTTTTGTGTTTGGCTTCGGACCGGACTTCAGGTTCAGCGTCTCAGAAAGAACTCCGAAGGTTAGTTTTCGGCTTCGGTTTACTTAATGAAGTCTAGACGATTCGAAAAGTTAATTTGTAAAGACGAATGACAAAATAATTTGTTGCGTTTTATATTTTGTTCATTAAATAGCCTATAGTCTTTATCTGTAGGCTGTAGGCCGCAGCGTTTCATTTCGACTTCAACCCGATTCCGTTCGTTTTATTTCAAGAATTTGTAACTTCTTCATTAGTAAGGTAAGTGATGATGTTGAGGTGTAACAACACACAACACTCACAGTTGACACTTTCATTTTTTATTAGTGACATATGACATTATTCTAATTTGTAAGTAGTAAGTTACTATAATTTAACACATCAAATCAAAAAATGAAGAGGACGAAATAATTATTAACTTCTGAGATTACGATGTTGTAAGATCATTATATTTCGGTTACATTACTGTCAATGCCAAAAGGTGACAACAAACTGTTAGAATCAGATTTGCAGTATGGTCTTTCAACTGTTTGAAGAAGATCTTCAACAGTTTTGGATAGAAAGAAAATCTTTTCTCCGTAAGTGTGACGAAGGTCACTAATTGATTTTTTGTACATTGTTTCTTGGTTACTGTGACGGATGCTCATGTCTTGAAGTTCTTCTGCATGACGTTTTCGAGTTGATTCCAGTGTTAAGGATAACTTGTGCATTTGATCGTTTAGTTCCTGTTGAACAAGTAGAAAGAAATACTATATATTTACTTAATGAAAAATGTCAATCAGGATTTCGATTTTGAGGTTTTGGTTTAGAATTGAAAAACA